>VMOF01000388.1:77727910-77759408 GCA_011764245.1 Trialeurodes vaporariorum
ATTATTACCCCTTTCATTTCTTGCTGGTCATGATAAAACTAACTACTCTATTCCCCAAAAACAGATCAAATACATACATACAGTTATCATAGTTGGGCAAATAGGAGTGTAATTGATTACTTGATCCATTGAGTACTTAGTAATTCCCAAAACCCTTTTGGATGGTAATTAAATGTTTTTTTTCACAAATACACACTACACATAAATAGAAACCCTTTTGGGGGTCTTTTCGATTAGATCTAATTCTTCAGCATAATATGCTGGGTGGCTTGTAAGAAATCAGTCTTGATTACCATGAAAACACCCACCAAAAAAACGACGATTACGATTTCTCGGTAATCGTGTAATCGTTTCCCCAAACCCCCATGTGCCCAACTTTGATAGATAAACACACACAAAACGAGAGAGTCATAAAATCACTTTTATTTATTTAAAAAAAAAACACACAAAAAAACACACAAAAAAACAACACAAAAAACAAACAAAAAAGACTTTTACCTTTGATGTTGAGGGGTGTATAAAACCAAAAATAAAAAAACTCTTATTTTCTTCGTTTGTTTGCAAATTCCTCAATCAATACGCCCAAATTTTTAGGCATCTAATATAAGCTCTCGAATTAGCTCTTTTAGGAACAATAAAACCAAATAATATTATAGCCTACAGTAATAATGCCATCTGCGGGCTTCTATGGTGTACCTAGTGGTCCAGACAGCTTGCTGCCAAACCCAGAGGTCCCGGGTTCAAACCCCGGAGGTGCAGGCAAGTTCTTACTCACAATCAGACTCATCTAGTCAGCATCGCGGTGATTATGGATGTTCATATGGACCTTCTCAAACATACTATGGAGGCTTTCAGAGCCGAACATGGTGGGGGGGGGGGATATGAATATCACTCAATAGAGGTGCATGTATTTCACCATGTGCACTTGCCTTGGGGCTAAAACTTAGAAGGCATGGGGGATTGTAACTGCAACAGGAGGCCTGAGGGATAGCTGAAGTTAGCATAAGTAATACTGGTCACTATATGTATAGATCTACACACGTATGTATATCAGTGTCTTTGGACATGGCTTGTGGTTTCGATACATTCTAGAAGTGAGTGCGCTGGGATTAAACGACTCATGAAATTTTGATCGAAATGTATGAAATCGATGTATGAAAGTTGATTTTACATTTCAAAATGGCAGTCTAACAAAACTATCGTTTTGATTAATTTGGAATTATTCCGTTTTGTTTTAGATTAATAAATCCATTTTGTAGTCACATCTTGTAACATTATAGAGTTGATTAAATCAAATAATTTTTTTTTTTTTTTTTTTTTTAGTATGGTCTGAAGGTTCCATCTGACAACTCTAAAACTTACCATTCAGAGAAAGGTGAGCTTTCAGCTCGCCTTGCTCCAGTTTCGGGTTTCCATGAAAATTTAATCGAATGTGAAGAATGCTTTGAGCTCAGTACAACCCAGAGTCGTAATTTTAAAGATTGCCACTCAACAATAGGCTGATTTAATTGTTCCAGTAGACGAAAATTTCTAGGAATGTGCTTTTGTAGAAAGGCTGTATATGTTTTATTGCATTCTTAAACCAGGATTTGGAGGCTCTCGGAAACAAGTTCAACATCATAGCTTTTTATTTTGTCTTTTCACTCATACGAGGGCTTTGAGGCATGTGTGGTGTCGCAATCAACTATTTTGTTTTTACTACTTCCAGAGACATTGGAGAAAGTGTCTGCCTGGTTTCATAATTTCAGCCTGCGACTAAACTATGATGGGCATTAGGATCATCCTGAAACTATTAAAAAAACAAAAACAAGCAGGGAAAATTCCAACACGCAGGTGTTGGAAAAGCGTGCCACTAAAGTCTGAACAGCTTTAATGCTTTTGCTAGCAATGATAATTCATCAAAGAGGGGAAACCCTGTGACATGGAGCTGATCTCGAGAAAATTGAGTCCAAAGTTGAAGAGCTAACATTTAAACAAAAAACGCGGAATTACTTACGTTTTGATTTCATTCAACTACCGTGTTATGTTTTTGCATTTCAACACCGGAAAAGTGGAATTTCCTATGCAGGAAAGGCACCTACTTAATTTTTAGCGTTTAAAGTGACTTGGTTCCTTTCTTCTTTTTTTGGCATAATCACGAAAAAAGAATCTCTAAGAGAAACCAAACGGCAGAGTTGGTTTACACTGTTGATATTTTAAAATCCGTCAATCCGGACTTAAGTCCGTTCCCAATCCTATAAAAGGAACCAAGTCGGAGTTGGTTCCTTTCGTGACTCGGATTAAGGTTTAAGAAAAAGGAACCAAGTTCTCATTTTATTTCATCATATGGACAATGACTTCAATGAGGCTCACCAGCTCACTTTTTCCTGGAATTTTGACGGGAAATAGTTTTATTAGAAGAAGCACTTGTTGCTTCGAGATTCCGTATTGCTAGGTCTATCAATCAATAACTAAATTTTTATCAGAATGTCACTCAGTTCTTGTGTGACAAGTGCTGTCCAATTGAGCTACTTTGGTGAGAAATGATGAAAAAATAAGAGATCAGATGTATCTAAAAGGAGATGAGTCAAAGGCTTTTTTTTTGTGTTTTTTTTTTGTTTTTTTTTTTAAAATTTTTGGAGGGCTCTAGCTGGGAAAGAGAAACATTTGCAGCACATATTCATGTGGGAAAATAAAGCCGTATATAGGTATATGTTGACCCCAAAAATACACACCATAAGGTTGGCACTTAAGTGTTGCAACACCCTATATTCTTGATATTTTGCTCCCCGCCACCCTTACAAAACACAACATCTTGACCTTGCACATTTTTAAAATCACAGTTTGACTGTAGAGATTTTTTTCCCCCCCCCCCCCCCTTAACGAAAAGGGGAAAATGGGTCACCTATATCTGATTTTCGTCGTGCCCCGTGCACAGATTGTTCGGCTTTACGACTGCCATTTTGGCTTTCTTTATAACGCGTTTTTTGGGTTTTTTAGTGGATTTCATGACTTTTTGATGCCGCCAATGAAATTTTCAGACAATTTTACATCAGAATCAAAACTCTATATAGCACTGTAGAAAAAGTTTGCAACAAACCCATTGAAAGCTAAAAAGAAAAAATTATTTTAAGGCTCGATCTTTTTTACCCACATAAACTATAGACAATAGTATTTCTAATCCCTCCCCCCTTTTAAACGGCTTGTTCAGGGATCAAAAATGGGGTTTGCGTTTTTTGAAGTCAAAAAGCGTCATTTTCAAAAAAACCGTGATTCTAAATAATAAACAGTTTTTTTTTTTTTTTTTTTTCCATTTTAGGTGCTGTAAGCACTTATTGCGATTGTCACGATGTAGATATGTAAGATACATAAATGGAACATTTGCGAATTCATGAAAAAATAATCCTTTAAAAACAGAACTAACCTTTCAGGTGCCCTTTACACGTCAAGCATTCTAGGGGTATAGATTAGTGGGTGTGGGGGTTTTAAGGCTTTTGTGGATTTTAATGGGTCTGTTACAAACTTTTGCTACAACGATAAATAGTGTTTCATCGTAGGTAAAATCGCGTGAAAAGTCCAGGGTGGCATCAGAAAGTCATGAAATGCGATAATAAACTCACAAGAGATTTTTAATGAAATGCAAGATGGCGGTAAAGTATCGAGCAGTCCGTATGCATGCACCTTTAACACCCAAAGAATTGCCAACGTTGACAACCTCAAAGCGTCAGAGGTTATTTGTTTTATTTACATTGTGTTTGGGTGTGATCGATATTGTGGGGTTTGGCTATCCTTGGATGTTCGTGGTGCATACATACAGGTTGCTCGATATTTTACCGCCAATTTGGGAGTTCATTAAACGTCTCTTGTGAGTTTATTATCGCTTTTCATGACTTTCTGATGCCCCCAATGGATTTTTCACGCGATTTTACATGATACAGAACACTCTATAGCGCTGGAGCAAAAGTCTACAACAGACCCATTCCCCCTCCCCCATTTTTTTTGTTGAAAAGTATCGAAAGTTTACAGTCAAAATAAGCCATTATTCATTACAACTCATTGTAATATTTTTTTTTTTTCTGTTGCCATCGGTCGATATCTTTTTTGTGTTGGAGAACAAAGTTCCATATGGACCTAAAATTTTCCCAAAAATTGAAGAAGCTTCCAGTAAAAAATACTGTACACGCGAGAAACTTTTTAGGATAGGTAAAAAAGTTATTCCAGAGTCAATTCCATAGCCGCAGCAAGGAGGCTGTCCAGGGGTGGAAGACACGTGACAGCCCCTCTCACTTTTTAGAGCTATTAATCGAATTTTACCCCCCGTCCCTTTGTTCTGGATTTTAAAAACCTTTTTTTCGCGACAAAACGCCCAAATTTCCTCAAAAATCCCTTGATTGCATAGACGCTCATAAAGGGTTTTAAATTTTGCCGATCCCCCAGAATTTCAAATGTTTCCAATGACCAAGCCCCTGTTTTGAGACGTCATAAAAAAAATTTGGGTTTCCCAAAAAAAGGCTCCCCCTCACTCGCGCTCTCGGGGGTTTTTCCCCATATGAAACACGATCCAAATTTTCAAATACAAGTGCTAGTAAACAACATTTTTTTGCACCAGTTGTGTTATCACACCATTGGTTCCACGTCCCTTAAAAAAATTTCCGATTTTTTCAATAAATTTTTCCGATAGGATATATATTCCCGCGTTTTTTTTTTCCCATAGAAATAATCGAAATTCCATCGAGACAATCGGAATTCGTGTAGTTTCAAGCGCGCTGACTATAGCAACGATAGGTTTCATGATTGAAATAAGGCGAAATCATCTATGGCTCTATTCTTACAGTTTTAACAGCCACTTTTTTCAGTGAAAAAAATATGAGCCCGCTATATTACAAATTTTTTGAAACATCGCGCATCAATGCACAATCACAGTTATATCGAAGAAAGTCCTATGTTTTGTCCTTGTCACACTCACAGTTTCTTATGAGCAAAAAATTTCTAGGATATAGGCTCATCAGCACCCTCACGACATGTGTTATACCTCGAGAAATAGCTTCGATACGAAGAGAAGTTAGAATGATTGAGTGTCATGGCGGTGATACTCCCATAAGAGACCGTGAGTAAGACGAGGACAAAACGTCCCAGATAACAATATCAGGCTTGCCGATCTGGCTTAAAATGGGTTTTTGTAAGACGTCTTTTCTTTTCCGTCTTAAAGACGTCTTAAATCCGTCTTACGGTCGCGGCTTCAAAGACGTCTTTTAAGCTTGTCTTAAACCCGGCTTAAATGCGTCTTTAAGTCGATTTTAAAAGACACCTTTTATTCCGTCTTAAATCCGTCTTCCAAAGTGGTTTTTAAGACGTTTTTAAATCCAGTTTTAAAAGGCGTCTTTAATCCGTCTTAAATCCGTCTTCAAAGACGTCTTCTAAGACGGTTTACAAGACGACTTGAATACCGTCTTCCAAAGGGGTTTTTTAAGACGTCTTTCAATCCAGTCTTACAAGGCGTCTTTAACCGTCTTAAATCCGTCTTAAAGATCGACTCGAACGTTGAGAAATGTGAATTTTTTTGAAACAACGAGAAGGGAAAAAGTATGTAACCGCGAGTCGCAATTGGTAAAGTGTCGTGAGTAGTGATGGGTGATGTTTATTTCATCATTAAAATTTATTTTCTGTGTTCTGTTTCGTTCGTGTTTGTCCGATTCCTCGAGCGGCAGTTTCGGGCAACATCGGGTGATGCAGCACGATTTGGCGCGAAATCAGTAATAGGCTTTTTTTCTTTTTTTCGAATCTCGAAGTTTTGATCGCAGGATTCGCAGGCGTGCTCTTTTTTTGCTGTCTGTTGCTGTCTCTTGTCGTTTAAATTTTTTTTTCAAAGTGAAGTGAGTTTTAAGTCTACTGCTTCATGGTTTAATCGTCAATTCTTTTCTCAAGTCTACTGCTTCATGGTTTAAATCGTCAATTCTTTCTAAAATTCTAAGTAAGTAACTTCGCGTTTTTAAATTCCTGCCTGTTTCACTGGTTGTTTATTTTTATCTTGAACCTTGATCCTTTTCCCAGGAAACTGATTACAGTGCACTTTACTCGTGGAAAATGACTTCCTCGCCTGAAAGTGTTGATCAGTGATTTTATTTTGGATTGTCTAGTTATTGAAGAACTTCCAAGGATCCAATAATGTTTTTTTATCACTTTCAAATTTTTCCATTTTTCAATTCCTCATCATGCTTTTATCAGCTAGTTTGATGGAGCTTACTTTCACCATAATAGGCATTCCCCATCCTCAAAGGCACTCATCCACTCATCTCTTCGGAAATCATGATCTGACCAATGTTTCTATCAATGGTAACATCTGATAGGCTACTCTTTCAAACGGATTAAATCTAATCTCTTGGTTGTTGAAAAAGTCTGTCGTTGAGAGGTTTTGCTCTCCGTCATTTGTGTTTAGACCTCTGTACTGTCTTGCAGGACTTCACTTGATCCAACATATGATCCATCTTACTCGTTTTCGGGGGTTTGCCCAAAAGATACAAGATCCAAATTTTTCTAGTTTAAACTTGTGGCATTTACAACAAGTTCTCCGGATTTTATTACACCTTGGGTTTCCATGTACCATCAAATACATTCTTGTTACAACAACATTTTCGAAACATCACGCATTTAATTTACAATCACAGTTACATCAAAAAAGTCCTATGTTTTGTCCTTGTCCCACTCATAGTTTCTTGCGGGCACAGCAGATTTCTAGGATTTTGGGTTGTCGACATCATAATATCTCGTGCCCATACCTGGAACAAGCCCGATATAAAAGAGAGGTTAGGATGATTGGGGGACATGGGGGTGATACTTCCATATGAGATCGTGAGTTACGAAAAGGGAAGAAACATAGATTATCTTTCGGTGTAACAGTGATAGTAAATTCAGTGTGACCCAAATGGTGCAATCAAATTTGAGAGAACTGGCTGTTAACTACAATGAATTGACATTCGAAAGTTTGGATCTGATTTCTTATGGGTAAATCCAAAAGAGTGACAGAGACGGAGCATTTGTTCGGATCCAATTTGATCATGACATCGTCACTGAACAGGTCTATTCCGTTTGCAAAAGATGCATTTTTTTTCCCATCTACTGCACTGATCCAGCGAGAATTTAGCTGGGACTGCACTGATCCATCTGTCCAGCGAACCGTTTGTCCGTTTCTGTCAATTTGCTGGATTTTGCTTGAAGAGGTTAGGTTCGCCCATTTGTAAACACAGATGAAAACAAAAAAGGGCCTATCCAGCGGACGCCCAGCGGTCTCGTGAGGCCGCTGGGACCACTGGCATCTGCTGGCAGCGGATGGAATCCATTCGCTGCCAGCGGAATTGAGAGAAACTGTTTGCTGGACGCCAGCCGCTGCAGCGGGTGGGAAAAGAAACGGGTCTAAAGTTTGTTGATGGAGGTTATGCTCTCCGTCATTTGTGTTTACCTCTGTACCGTCTTGTATAAGACCCTTTTTTTTCCCCCCTGCTGCCCAGTGATCTAGCAAACCGTTTCTTTTCTCTCCGCTTGATTCCATTCGCTGCCAGCTGGTGCCTGTGGTCCCAGCGGCCTCCTGAGGCCACTGGGCGTCCGCTGGATAGGCCTTTTTTGTTTACAGCTGTGTTTACAAATGAGCGAAGCCTTACTTCCTCCAGCAAAATCGTACGAATAGTCAGAAACCGTTCGCTGGGCAGATAGATCAGTGCAGTCCCAGCTAAATTCTTGCTGGATCAGTGCAGTAGATGGGGAAAAAAACGCATCTAAAGTTTCATTATAGAGGTCAGTGATCCACCGCAATATTACAAGATACTGAAAACGATGAACTACTCATGCTTAATGACTTCCTCGTTTGCAAGTGTTAGGAAGTGACTTTGGATGGTCCGATACCGAAGAGCTTTTAAGGATCCAATCTCTTTCATTTTCTATATTTCAATTCCCCCCATGCTTGGACAAAAATACAATCCCTTACATTTAAAAAACTGTTAAAGCTTAATAGAGGCCGTTTTTAGGCAACTGCAGTTTTGGCAGCTCTTTGTTTACATGTTTGAAACTGTTGACCCCCCGCCGCTCACTGCATGAATCATCAGAACTTTTTTTGGGACGATGTAGAATCGGTTAACTATCGTAACTAGTGAATATTAATATTAAAACGTAATTGAAGACTTGCTATTATCCTTCCGCACATGTAAAGAAAGAACTGTCAGAACCAAAGCTATCTGAAACAGCCTTTAATTTAGGCCTTTTTCGGACTAATGGCACAAAAGTTACCCTTTTCCCACTCCCCCTTCATAAAATGACCTGTCTTCCTGCAGATCACAATTTCAAGTGTGTTCCATTTATTGATGGCGAAAAGACAAATTTTTTTTCCCGCTTCATTTTCTGGTTTGTGTCCTTTTTCCTGGGGACAACCTGAAAAGATAAGTTTCCTTTTTGCCAGTAGTGAAGTTTAAACAGTACTTTTTGTTTCTTGCCTTTGCAATCTAGAAATTATTTTACTTCAGTTGATATGGCCTCATCTAGTGTCATTGTGTCAAATATTTTTTGCATTGGAATTTTCTTTTCTTTGATGTACATTATCATTACAGTTCAAGGCTCTAAAAACAGTTTGGGGGCGATTGTTCCGTTTTGCACCACGAACAACATGCTGAAAAAATATTCTCGAATACTTGTGCGCAAGGGTTCAGCTTTAAAAGGGCCAAAGGGAAAGACCAAGAAGCCGCTCAAGAAACTGTACCTTATGGGCATGGTGAAATGTAAGTACTTACGGACGTTTTTTCTTTTTTTTTTTTCTTCATTGCCCCTCCCTAATGATTTGGATTTGTAATGTTTGAGCTTCAAGTTGCCGATCGGTAAAACATTCTCTAATTTACATGCAGCTTTTCAAGAATTCCGAAGTATCATTAAACTGTGTAAGAAGCATGTCATCACCCAGTGTACATGGAAACATTGCCCCGGGGAATGTTGCCTTGTTACGGGTCCCTACGAAACTTTTCAGAGAGGATTGTTTCAAAAATACAAAAAGGATACCTAGTTTCCCGGTGAAGGTGCTATTGGCCCGGGCCTTCCCTTTTTCCCATCAGGGTTCGTGACATTTTTTTTTTCATTTTTGAATTATTCTGGTGGTAATGTAAGGAAAAAAGAGGGGGGGAGTATGGTTTGAATTTTGTGAGCAGGTGCCTCCGGTGATGTCTCCATCTCCGATTTGAAAAAAACATTAATTTGGCTGCAAGTCGGAATTATTATTCCCTCACCTTCACACTTTCGCACTTTGGGGATTTCGTCTCGCAGCTTTTTGCCTATGCCCAGTTGTTTGATTTTTTGCAGCGCCATAGTGTTAACCACCATCTGTCCCAAAACTGGCCCTTTCGAAGAAAAAACATTTATGCTTTCAACTGTTTTTGAGCTGATTCTTGCTTCTTCAGCTGTAAAATCTATGATTTTCCCCATAAAAATTCAAAGGATCTGTGCTTTGAGGCCCAAAATGTGAGTCATGCCCCCATGCCCCATGGCAGTGTTTATTTCCATCTTCACATTTTTTTTTTTTTTTTTTTTTTATTGGATTTGAATAAAAGTTCTATCCGTCCATTCTGGGACTATGCCACCAAAGGATATTTATGTATAGTCTATGTGATGCATCCATAAAATAATGTAAGTTTTTGATTCTTTGATTTATAACCACCAGCTTCTAGCTTTCTCCCTCTTATGAGACCTTTATTGAACCTATTTTCTTACTACGTTTCCAACTTCAAACAATGCAATTTCGACTTAATTTTTTTGTCACGAATGGATTCTATGGGTTTCATTGTGGCTACTTCATTCCTGAAGCAGGGAGAAATTGGCCACTCAGAGCCTGTTAAGATGAAAGGAAGTTTGAGAAAGAGACAGTGATAATGAAGGGTCTTGTGAGAGGAAGTGAGAGAAAAGATGGTGAGCAGAATATGAACTAACGAAAAATGAACATATTTTTGTGAAATCATCGGGTAAATATCTCACTGTGATACAGTCAGTGATACAGTCTCTAGTCTTTTTCGGATGAACAACTTGCAACTCTCCACTAGTATCAGTGCTGCAGGTGAGGGCTGAATGCAAATCAGCTGGTGGGAGGGTGGAAGTACACACGTTCAGTAATATTTCGTTACCAATATAAAACCAAAAATCTGACCGAGGCAACTGCCCCAATGCCACCTCTGCTCCCTGCTCCTGATTCCCCTCCTGCCCCTTTCAGATCCTAAGAAGGAGGTAAGAAAAAAACCCCGTGGTTAAAGAGGGTTGCTCCTTATGCAGTAGAATACCCCTCCTCTGAGTTCTATTATCGCAATGTATGTGTAAGTTATTTTTTCCTCAAGAATCTGGTTGTATTATTATCAAATCGTTTTACCATTGCTCTTTTTCCAGTTATTACACGCCTAAATTACCCAACTGTGTCTGATGAGTCTTTCAAAAAGACAGTTACTAATTGGAAAAAGAACACAAGGCAACGCATCAAAACCCAGGCAAAACTTGATGCGAAAGAAGCGGAAAATGTTGCAGATGCTGATGACCTTGGTTTTTTGATTGAATAATTTGCTTGTTTTTTTTTTTTTTTTTTTTTCTATTTTTGCAAGTTTTTATACTGCTAGTCACTAGTTCATTTTATTTTTGAAACTTTTTCTGAGGGGAGTCAAGTCACTGATTCCCAGAGACATCGTGTGGAATCTGGCAACGCTGCGACTTGTCCATCAAAACCCATGGAAAATATCGAGTCAAAAAATTGCACCGAGTACCTCCAATAGTTATACCTTTTCATACGTTTAAATGGACGAATTGCAGCATTGCCAGATTGCACGCGACGCAACTGCTGATACCTGCCTTATACTTGGTTTTTGATATGACATTAGTCAGACCATTTCCAAAAAAACCAATAACTGCTTTTTTTAGCGTCAATGTTAAATTCTTCTTGAAGCTCTAAACAAGTGATCAATGGAATGTTACTTTTGTAGAATGAAATGACCTGATAATTTCTTTTCAAGGGCAGATTTCAATCTGTACTCTATAAACAGGAGAAAAAAAATCAAAGAAAAGCCCCATGAGCTTCGATGATAGACATGGAACACTGATCAGGGAGAACTTAACCTTGTTTTTCCCATTCTTTACTCTTTGAGGTTCTATCCAAAATTCATAACTGCAGTAACTTGACTGAAGTACTGTTAAGTCCATGATGTTGACGCTTTGCTACAAGGAACTTGGTCAAGTGAAACTGTAAACTGCCTATGGAAGTACTATCGACGAATTAAAGATTGTCGCGAGATTTTCACACATATTCAGTTATGGGTGGGAATCAGTGGTGTAGCGTACAATTTGGCAACGTTGCAATGTGTCCATTTTAACCCATGAAAATGATCGAACTATAGAGTGTTCAGTGAACACCTTTGAATTCGACTTTTTACATGGGTTTAAATGGACACATTACAACGTTGCCAAATTGCAGACTACGCCACTAGTGGGAGTGTGGGACTGATCTGCTACGGCTTTCCCGCCCCAACCGTACTGGCCTCTCGCCTGCAAGGTATGAGGAGTATGAAGCGTGTGGCCAAACTGGCACCTTGAAGGCGAGACTTAGCTCGTGAACATCTCGCGACAATCTTTAATTCGTCGATAGTACATACTTTTTCCTGAGTCAAAGAACTGACTATTAATGAGTCTTTGAACTGTGTGAATCTCCCTCTTTAAAACCCAAAATTTAACTTAGGATGATACTTCATTTAAGTCCAGGCAGCTTAGAAATAGGATCTTCTTTATTCTCGTTTGTAGAGAAATCTTTCTTAGTACGTATTTTGTTTTATTTAAAATTTTGGGGGAAATTTATATTTTTGAAATGCTAGTTCAATTTCATTTGTGATTTGCTATCCCTCCCTTTTATGACTTTTGACATTTTATTAATTATGAAATCTGTTTTTTATACTAAATTTAGGCTCTTTTTTTCATGTTTGCCCCTTGTAGTTTCTTTTTTTTTAAAAGAAATAAAATTTTGGACTGTCAGCTGGAAATGAGTCAATGTAGGCTTTACATTTTCATAGAATTTGTGCATTAAAATTTGAAATTTTCTACTCTTACTAAGTCTTTGAACTGTGTGAATCTTCCTCTTCTGAAACCAAACTTAACGTAGGATAATACTTTATTCAAGTCCAGGCAGCTTAGAAATAGAATCTTCTTTATTCTCGTTGTTAGATAAATAATTGATTGACTGGCAGTTTTTTGACATACTGTCATTTTCTAAAGTATCTTGACATTTTGACTCCACCTGAAACAAAACTGGCCCTATGTTGGTGTTTTTCTCCAGTAAGAAAGTTGGTGCGTCCCTTTTTTTTTATGTGCCTTATTTAGTTTATCTATTTCTTAGCACGTATTCTTTGTTACTTAAATTAGGAGTAATTATATTTTGTGAAATGCTTGTCTATTTTCATTTTTAATTTACTGTCCCTGCCTTTTTAGGTGCTATCGTTGCTGTTTGTACGGGATTCATTGTTGTCATTTTATTAATTATAAAATCTGTTTTTTATACTAACTGTAGGTGCCTTTTTTTCATTTTTGACTAATGTGTTTTTCTTTTATCTTTTTCTTTAAAGAAATCAAATTTCTGGCTGTCTACTGAAAGTGAATCATTGTAGGGTTTACATTTTCAAAGAATTTGTGCTTTAACATTTGTAATTTCTACTCTTTTTTAGTTCTTTGTGCCTTTTAACTTTTTTTTTTTTTTTTTAATTGGTGTGGCTCTACGTCACAGATAGTAAGCTAATGCAGGCTTCACATTTTTAAAGAACATTGGGTGGCTTTTGTTTTGGCCCCTATTCTAGTGTCATGATCAACCATATTCTAAAAAATTAAAAAATACAGAAATAAATGAAGAAATCAAATCTGCAAGTGTGGGCAAACCTTCATCGGGTTTCCGGGAGTTTTCAGGTGCGTGCGGAATCCATACTTCAGCCTTTTTTCCTTTAAAATCATTCAATATCCAAAGAGCTATCAAACTTAACCCATCAATTAAAAAAGCGTGCGTGAAATGGCAAATCGCACTTTCATAAGTAATCTCTTGGTTTTGTTATCTAGCTCTTCAATCGATCAAATGCGCAGATGTTATCATTGGTATGGTTTTTGCAATATTATATCAAACTGCTTTGCAGCCAGGTGAACATCCAGTCTTTTTACAAACTGAGTGTGTAGAACGTTCAAATTTTCTTTTGCATGAGAATTGCGAGTAGGCATCGATGATACTGAGAGGGAAACCATCACTTGAGCTTGAGTTGCACCGAAGAGTTTGTATTACTATGAAGTTGGACTCAGTGCTGGTTTTATGGTAAACTATTCTGACCTGTAATAACTATCCAATTTCAATCTGTGTTCACTACCTATGAACCTACAACAAAACAATCTGCGTTCGTATTATTCTTGCCTTACCTCTCTACCACGAACTTTGCTGCGCTAAGTAATGCGTATTGCCTTAATATAAGAATGAGTTGCCATGTAAGTATTAGCAAAATATGTGGAAGAGACCTAGGTTGGGTAGGCACAGATAATGAATCGTTGCTTTGTAGAGTGACAGGTGTGTGGTGGGAATTATATCATGAGAGTTTACCTCAGTAATTACCATGAATCCAGACTTAGAGATACTTGTCCCGCCATTTTATTTTTAAAGGTTTTTCCAGCCCTTGTGTCTACCCTCACCAAGAAAAGGAAAAAAAGAAAATAATTCTAGTCTAGCTTTGTCAGTAGTTTTAGTTTTTTAAAATTTGAATTACAGTGTTGGGATGAAGACTGAATTTGGTAAATTTGGCACGAACGATAAAATAAGGTAAGTCAACAAGAAAAAAATTTTACGTGAAGGATTTCTTTTTTTAGGATCTGTCAAGAGATCTGCAACTTGAAAAATATTTTCGTTGGGAAAATTTAAGGCCACCTAAAAAGTCGAATAGGACGAGGCTTTAGAACCCCAAAATTTCATGAACCCACTTGGGTGGGTTTTTTCTTCTGAACTGCGAGTTTCCGATGAATATTTCAGGTTTTTTTTACAATTTTTGGGGGCTAAGCAACGATTTCGATTCTTAAAAAATAAAAACTTTTGTACAAAGATCTAATTATTGAGTGCCCAGCTTTTCGAGATTGTTTGGAAAATGTCAACTTTTTGATAGTATTGAAAATTTTCACAAATTTTTTAAATTTTTGAAAATTACGAAAAATTTCGAAATTTTTGAAAATTTCAAAATTTTGAAAAATTTTAAAATTTTTGAAAATTTCAAAATTTGTGCAAATTTTCAATACTATCAAAAAAATTGACATTTTCCAAACAAACTCGAAAAGCTAGGCTTTCCCCGAGATTAAACCTTTTAATTTGGAGCATTTTGGCTGGGGCCGTAAATACGTCTTAAAGACGGGTTCGTAAGACGGATTTCAAAGTTGTCTTAAAACCGTCTTAAAGACGGATTCGTAAGACGGATTTCAAAGTTGTCTTAAAAACCCTCTTTAAGACGGATTCGTAAGACGGTTTTCAAAGTTGTCTTTTAAGACGTCTTTAAGACGGATTCGTAAGACGGTTTTCGAAGTTTTCTTAAAAAAGTCTTAAAGACGGATTCGTAAGACGTCTTATAAGACGTTTTGGGGGGGAACTAGAGACGTCTTTAAGACGGTTAAAGACGGATTTAAGACAACTTTTCTTGTCTTATAAGACGTCTTTAAGACGGATTTAAGACGGGTTTTTTTTAACTGGGGTAGAACATTTTCGGTATAAAAGTGATTTTAAATTCGCTTGTGATCTTTTAGGAATTAGTTAGAGTGAAAAGATACTTTTAAAAACGTGGAATCTAATGGTGCAATAAAATTTGAGAAAACTGTTCTTTAACTAGCATAAATTTGCGTTCGAAAATTTTGGGTCTGATTTCTTATAGGTAAATCAACGAGAGTGAGAGATAGAGCATTTTTTGGAACCAATTCTGATCGTGACGTCATCACTAAACAGGTCTACTTAAGGATATGAACGAGTCCCTCTCTTTTCTATTCCCCGGCCGCTCTTTATCAATACCTCGCCGTCACTTCTTTCCGAAACCCTCGTCAAACAGATTTTGACACATTTACGACCGCTTAATGCACCGGGGAAGAAATCTTGTGCCCGGTGGAGCCCAAAGGCGAGGGGCAAAGAGGGTTCCTGCGGGAGATGTTTCCACCCCCCTCCTGCCTTTGAATTTTGACTCATAGGTTGGCACAAATGACTTAGGTTGCTGGACCTGTATGGAATTCTCGTTCAAAGGAATTCGACTTTGACGCTTAATAACTTATTGAAATTAACAGGAATACCAAAACTTTTACAATTTTAAGAAAATAGACGCCGAGACCTCCTGGATTGCAGCAATAAATTAACAATTAATGAAACCAGTTTTATGAAAACACGTTTTTAATTTTTCAAACCTTTCCCGCCAAGGTTTTGCCATAAGCAAAGCATGCAACCTATATATTAGATATGAAAATGAAAACAAAAAGCGTACCGTATATATACGGCACGCTTAAAAAAAAAAAAAAAGGAGACTAAATATATTGTATTCTACCTACAATGGGGCTCTTGCAAACTTTTGCTACAAGTAAATAAATAGTCTAATCTGATTTTAAGACCAGCGAAAATTACGAAATTCACACTAAAAAAAGTCTAAAATTTATTAATAAACTCACTAAACTGCTATAATGGCAAGATCGTAATGGCGCGGCGGTTGGTTTCAACGCAGGTATCATGGGAGCCTGCTTACTTTGTCACTTTCTCTACGGGAACACGTAGATACGTCTCAAATTAGATGGGAATATCTCCCATGATACCTGTGTCTCCCCGCCACGTAGCCCGATTCTGAGAGTGAATTTCGTGATTTTTTAGTGTGCTCATCATCATTTATACACGTTTTATGATAGAATCAACTCTTCAATCACCTGTAACAAAAGTTTACAAGAGCCCCATTTTTGTCGAAATTAATAACAGGAATTCCAGTTGAGTGAGTATTAAAAGACGTCCAGTTGAATTAACAGGAAAATGTTTCTCAGTATACTGCTGAAGAATATCTTAAAAAAAATAGAAGACCTAGACTTATTGTGAGTGTACTCGTTTAAAGAAAATATTGATGTGGAGTTTGTATTCATACGAACTCTGTTCCCCTGCAACTTTCAAGTAAAAAGTTTGAGTGAATCGATAAGTGAAAGTATTATTTCCCTGGGAAAATAGTTTGAAAGGAATGTACCATTGTACTGTACCGAGTGCCGGAGCCGCCACATTCACATCCGTGTATACATTCATAATGAATTTACCGGGAGAGAGCGCTGTTCGCTGGCATTGCTTCGCTTCTGCTTCTGCTTTTTTGCTATTTCTGCGGAGAGAGAAAAAAAGAGCGCCAAGGAAAAGAATGTTCCCTCCGTTTTGTGCCTTTCTTTTGCACAAAGAGCTTTCACAGCTATTTATATTAGGATTCTCATTGTTTGGCTTCCTTATGTACATAATCTTTTCTCTTCCTCGGCTTGCCTTTTAGCAGTCTTTTCGAGTCTTTCAAATTTCTCCTCACTCGTTGTTTCCCTCCCTTCCCCACCCCTCCCGCTCACTTTAATTTTATTTTAATATTAATGCATCTTGTTTTTTAAATAAAGCTCTGTCATTCCCCCTCGCTCTCACTGACATAGGCTGGATCGAAAAATAGTTTTGCCTCTTCATTGAAAATGTCTCCTATTATTTCTGACATTTCCTCTAACAGTCAGTAAATGAAGGAGCTTTGGATTTTCTTTTTTTTCTTTTTTCTGTTGTTCGCCGCACTCAAATTAATTAAAAGTCTTAACTGCGTCGCATTTGCATGTTTTAAACAGGAAAGAAGATTAAAACCGTTTGATTTTAAGATAGGTTTTGGATACCGTAATGGTTTTTATGCGGACTCTCCAATCTCAAAAATGTGTCAAAATATCATTAGAAGTGGCATATTGGGGGAGGGGGCCAGGACCCTCTACCACCCCCACCCCCGTGCGACACCAAAATTTTTCCTTAAAAAAATGTATTTTTTTGCGTTCTTGGGAATTTTGTCGATGCAGACTGGACCTTAGACCCTCCTTGACTACTTCCGGGCCCTACCTACACCCCCAGTCCTCCTCCACTCGAAAAATCTGCGTATGCCACTCCAGAAAATTCAATGAAAATGCGGGATTATTGGAACTTTTAAAGCGATTAAACAAAACTAATTTTTCGTTCAATGACGTTGGTTTTAGCAAATGCATCCGATCAAAATCGGACCGTATCATTTTTACGAATTATTGAAATTATAAATATATAGCTTCTCGAGTGTCAAAAGTTCACTCTGCCATGGCAAAATAATTATTTAAAACATGAAATGATCGATTCATTAAGTGCTATTTTTAAAAAGGGGGGGAAAAAAAATTTATTTGACCGAGGTGAATATTTTTTTTTTAGCTTTAAATTTTTCAATGATGTTTTTTTCCTCCTAGTCAGCGAGAAATTATACTGTCATGAATTTTTCCCTCCCCTTCAGTGTCTCCGGCCAGCTGTATGATAGAATATCGGTTGGAGGTAATTAAAAGAAAAAAAGAAAAAAAAAAAAATCAAATTAAAGCTACTGGTTTAGCAGGTTAGAGCGGAATCTAAGCGGGAGGAAAAATTTGACGATTCGAGGAGCTAAGATTAAAACTTTAAAACTTTTGATTTGAAAATTTTCTGTCGTGAATCAAAAAAAGCCATTCCAATCACCAGCAAACGTCATAGATCAATAAGTAACATACTCGGTTGAACAAACAAATAGAAAATACAAACAAATGCATAGTAAAAAATGGAGAGAAGGATGGAGCAAAACAGTATAAATCAAAACAATGAATTGATTGAACATTAAATTGCTTTTTTGCGAGCCGTGATAGAATATAATAAGCGTCTTGTTCTGGTGATTGTCCCATCGGCGACGACGTGAGGCACTAAACCATTCATTCATGACCAAAAATTTAACTTTCAAAATTCCAAGTGCAAATATCCCTATAAAAGTGCGCCGCACGTCCTGTCCGTCGCCTTGTTGGGCGCCAATTTTGAACCAAAGATTCTCGTTGCGAAACTAAACTTGACCCCCCCCCCCCTCTGGTCACAAATAGTGGAATGGGTGGGAGAGGGAGTGGTTGAGGAATGAGATGAATGGGAGAGTATATTAAGTGGGGGCTAAAAAGCTTGGGATACTGCGGTTGGGGGATTAGGTATAGGAGAGCTGGGAAAATATACGTGGTGGAGGGGGGGGGGGATACGACGCGCCGAAGAAAAAAAAGTCACGGGACCGCCGCGCCGCGCTGAGCCCGTTTGCGAGTAAATCATATTTTTGGCTGACGGGACAAAACCCGATCTTTTAAAAATTAAAAGCACTTGAATCATCCGTCATCCTCACCGGGTACTTTACGTTGCCGCAGCGAGCCGCCTTTCCTTTCATTTGCATTACGTTGCTATGCTTGCATCCGTATTTTTATTATGCGGGTAGCTAAAAAAAAAAAAAAAAAAAAAAAAAAAAAAAAAAAAAAAAAAAAAAATTCGGCTATCACTTTAAAAGAGATAAATTGATCTCGAAGCACGCCTTTAGTTTCTCGATTGGCCAAAGTATTACTGACTTAAGTAATTACACTGACCAAATTATTACCAAAAGGTATTTGACTAAACTCAACCCGGGGGTAAAAGGGTCATAATCGTTGCTTAAACTAATGATGGTATTATAAAATAAGGAGAGATAATTGTATCAATACGTTCATCTATCACTTTTTCGGGTAGGCAAAATATAATAAAATTACTGCCGTGTTGGAACATAGTTAAAGTAAACACCCCAGTATGTAGCCGGCACCCTTAAAATTTGCCCCCTTATACCCGGCTCCCATTTTTTAAAATGTGAAAAGTATTATTTTGGGTGGCAATACTGGTGCTTTTAGGGGTTTTTTTTTCTGAGACTTCAAGTGTGGACCATTCGAAAAAATACGTAAAACACCAAAATCTACCTCTAAACTAATTTTTTTCACATTGTGAAATGTAGGTGCCGGCCAGGTACTAGTGCACATTTTAGGGGTTCGGATTGTTTACCATAAGGGTAATTCCGCATGCACGGTAACATGACTTTTTGATGACGTCGATAGTAATTTCAATAGAAACGTTCTGCATCGTTAAAACGTTGTAAGCTATAAAAACGAATGATTAATTCTGTCGCCAGTTTTTTTTTTTTTTTTTTTTTTTTTCTGAAGCAAGTTCGAAAACAAAAACTATGGTGAATTTAATGAAAATTTGAAACCATCACAAGGAAGGGCGCTTTTACGGTAAATGCCTAGGGATGACAAAAAATTTGGCAACGCAACTTATAAGGTGGGGGAGGGGTCCTGAACTCGAAGCGGTGTCTGCGTCATGGAGGCTTAGTCGGGAAGACGGGCAGGTATCATGTTTTCTTTCCAGATTTACTCTGTTTTCTAGCATTTATCACTGGAACGTACTCCGCCCTCGGCTTGAACCGCGACTCGGTGACTACGTCGCGTCGTAGAAGATTGGGATCCTTAGTTCAGGGAACATGCTCTCTTCCACCCCCGTCTCTATCTTCACCCCTCTCTCTCTCTCCCCTTTTCCCCCTCTCTCTCTCTCTCTCTCTCTCTCTCCCCTCTCTCTCTCTCTCTCTCTCTCCCCTCTCTCTCTCTCTCCTCCCTATTTTCACTTCTCCTCTCTTGCTTCCTAGGTTTTGGTGATGTGGCTGCAGCCTCGCAGACGCGGGCGAAAGTACGAATTTTGACATGCGATATACCTTTTGGAGCTGGTTTCCATTGCGCACACCAAAGTTGCCACATTTAAGTTACCTCGTCAATGAAAAAGGATTTTTGCAGGACGGGCGAATAAAATTGCATAGTTCTTACTGGAGAGTGGAGAGGGACAGAGTTGGGCAACCGAATAATCAGAAATAATGAAATGACTCCGGCAACACTAAAAACTGGGTTTGCTCCCTGATTTGAGGAAAGGGAAAACACGGAAGGTATAGGTCAATTGTAAAATTTATTCGTCGAATAATTCGATTGACTCGGCGTTGCCGGACACACCGAATAATTTCCGCATATTTTTTTGCCCAACTCTGGAGGGGGACGAAAAAATGGAGCATGTAGTCCAGATGCAAGTATAAATATATGTATTCAGAAAGCTGTCGACGGAGCACCAGTCTAGTGTGCACTTGTCTATGACCTTCATCTTCTCAGTATCTCTTTTACGTGGATGTAAAAGCTGGATTCGGGACCCTTAGACACACTTTGGTACTGCTTTTTTTTTTGTTTTTGTTTTTTTTTTTTTTGTTTTTTTTTTTTCAAAAAAAAAAAAAAAAAAAAAAAAAAAAAAAAAAAAATCAATATAATATACAGAGCTCTGCCACTTCATATGTCATACAGGGCCGTCACTAGCGGGTGTGCGGGGTGCGTGCACACCGGCGGCAAATTATGAGGGCGGCAGAATTTGGGAAGAAGAAGAAAAAGAAAAAAAAGGGAGAAGAAGATAAAGAAGGAAAAGGAAAAAAGGGAAGGGAAAAAAAAAAATGAAAGAAAAAGAGAGAAAAAAAGGGAAAGGGAAAAAGGGAAAAAAAAAGAAAAAAATGGGAGTGAAAAAAAGACGGACAAAAAGAATTGAGAAGGATGAAGAAACTGTGAGGTGAGGAGCACCGAGCACATAAAAAAACATTCATTTACCTATTGTTTGTTAACTTCAAACGTTTAAAGGATGAAATTTCCCCATAAACATTTCAGCGTTTGCTAAAATAAATTTTGGTGTGGAACCATCGAGATATTTAAAAGAAACTAATTATACAAGAAAGTTATACTAAATCCCTTAAAAAACGTGCTTTTTTCTTCAGCCCGTGAAAAAAGTTTCCCTTTTTTTTTGATAAACGCTAAGCAGTTTCTCTGCTGAAAAAATGGGGGAAAAGTGCGTTGCAGAGGTCCATAACTGTCGAAAAAAATTTGGATGAGCCCCCGCGCGGCGCGCCGCCACCCGCCACCCGCCACACCACCCCCCCCTCCCAGCGGGGAGGGCGGAAAATTTTTCTCGCTTATCGGCGGCAGATACCCTAGCGACGGCCCTGGTGTCATGTTGACTATTTATTTTGAGACAGAAATATTGAAAGGGTCTGTTGCATACTGTTGCTACAACATCATGGCAAATAGTTTGTTATCAACGAAAATAACGATGCTTACATCGAAAATTTAAAAAAAAAAATAAATAAAAAACTATTTTTCACTCTAGGTAATCGCCTCCGTTTCATATATCCCGCCCTGATTTGTACACTATATTTTCACCAGCATACTACTAGAAAGACAGAACCGCCGTGTTTATGTAGGAAGCTAAACATCACTATAAATTTGTAACCACGAAACGTTGGAATTTCCATCTGAATACATGAGTTATTGACTGCATTTGAAAGTTCGTTTAGAGGAAAAAAGGAAAAGGCAGGGGCCATCACGTGACTTTAGTCCTCTATCTTTTTTATGTCTCTAACGCGAAAGCCCCAAACGAAAGAGTGCGAGAGAGAGAGAGGGGGGGGGGGGAAATGAAAAAGAGAGAGAAAAGGGGGAGATAGAGCATGAAAGACAGTTAGAGGAAGACAAAGAGAGAATAAAAAAAGAAGGGGAGAGAGGGGAGAGAGAAGAGAGAGAGAAGGGGAGAGAGAGAGAGAGAGAGAGAGAGAGAGGAAGAAAAAGAGAAAAAGGCAAATTCTGGGTCCAGCGAAGCCCCGTATACTTCCCTTTTCGTGTCAAAATCCCAGTTTTTGGGGACACGCTCCTCGTATCGTCATTTTTTAGCCCTTTACCTTCGTCAGCTTAATATCATGTCACATGAAATGGGTTTAGCTCACTCACCTGATTGCAGCTGCTTTGCAGCGCAGCAGCCGCGCCGCCCGGCCTCATCACTCATCAGCACGCGGCCATATAACTACAAAATATACACATAAACGAAGTGCATACGTATACAAACGGGGACCGCGTGTGTCCCTTTTTTCAACTTGTACATCATTTTTTTGCACCCCGCGCGTCATCTGTTTTTATTTTTAATGTTTCTATTTAAAAATTGAAACAGAGCACATGCTGCCTCGCGGCCCGCCCGCGATCTAAACTCACGCTTGTCCAAGTTACGGATCTCCGCCCCCCCCTCGCCACCCTCCCCCACCCCCCACCTTTCCCCAATCTACACTTTTTTCCTTTTAAAGCTTGGGTCCTCCCTCGAACGACATTATTTCACATTTAAAGACTTCATAAAATAAGTATAATTGCTTCTTTTAGCCACCTCCCCTTCTATCTGTATAACACGGGCCCGACAGTTAGCGGCGCGGCGCGGCTGTAAAAATATGCGCGAGACAAAATACAAATCTCGAAGACCGCAGTATGGGGAAAAAAAAAAAAAAAAAAAAAAAAAAAAAAAAAAACAAGCAGGGAAAATTCCAACACGCAGGTGTTGGAAAAGCGTGCCACTAAAGTCTGAACAGCTTTAATGCTTTGCTAGCAATGAAAATTTCATCAAAGAGGAACCATGTGACATGGAGCTGATCTCGAGAAAATTGAGTCCAAATTTGGGAAGAGCTAACATTTAAAAAAAAAAACGCGGAATTACTTACGTTTTGATTTCATTCAACTACCGTGTTATGTTTTTGCATTTCAACACCGGAAAAGTGGAATTTCCTATGCAGGAAAGGTACCTACTTAATTTTTAGCTTTTAAAGTGACTTGGTTCCTTTCTTCTTTTTTTTGGCATAATCACGAAAAACGAATCTCTAAGAGAAACCAAACGGCAGAGTTGGTTTACACTGTTGATATTTTAAAATCCGTCAATCCGGACTTAAGCCCGTTCCCAATCCTATAAAAGGAACCAAGTCGGAGTTGGTTCCTTACGTGACTCGGATTAAGGTTTAAGAAAAAGGAACCAAGTTCTCATTTATTTCATCATAGGACAATGACTTCAATGAGGCTCACCAGCTCACTTTTACCTGGAATTTTGAGGGGAAAATAGTTTTTATTAGAAGAAGCACTTGTTGCTTCGAGATTCCGTATTGCTAGGTCTATCAATCAATAACTCAATTTTATCAGAAATGTCACTCAGTTCTTGTGTGACAAGTGCTGTCCAATTGAGCTACTTTGGTGAGAAATGATGAAAAAAATAAGAGATCAGATGTATCTAAAAGGAGATGAGTCAAAGGCGTTGTTTTTTTGTGTTTGTTTTTTGTTTTTTGTTTTTAAAACTTTGGAGGGCTCTAGCTCGGAAGAGAAACATTTGCAGCACATATTCATGTAGGAAAATAAAGCCGTATATAGGTATATGTTGACCCCAAAAATACACACCATAAGTTTGGCACTTAAGTGTTGCAACACCCTATATTCTTGATATTTTGCTCCCCGCCACCCTTCACAGAACACAACATCTTGACCTTGCACATTTTTAAAATCACAGTTTGACTGTAGAGATATTTTCTCCCCCCCCCCCCTTAACGAAAAAGGGGAAAATGGGTCCCTATATCTGATGTTCGTCGTGCGCGTGCACAGATTGTTCGGCTTTACGACTGCCATTTTGGCTTCTTTATAACGCTTTTTTTGGGTTTATTAGTGGATTTCATGACTATTTGATGCCGCCAATGTAATTTTCAGACAATTTTACATCAGAATCAAAACTCTATATAGCACTGTAGCAAAATTTTGCAACAAACCCATTGAAAGCTAAAAAGAGAAAATTATTTGATAAGGCTCGATCTTTTTTCCCCACATAAACTATAGACAATAGATATTTCTAAATCCCTCCCCCTTTTTAAAACGGCTTGTTCAGGGATCAAAAATGAGGTTGCGTTCTTTTGAAGTCAAAAAGCGTCATTTTCGGAAAAAACCGTGATTCTAAATAATAAACAGTTTTTTTTTTTTTTTTTTTCCCATTTTAGGTGCTGTAAGCACTTATTGCGATTGTCACGATGTAGATATGTAAGATACATAAATGGAACACTTGCGAATTCATGAAAAAAAATTTCCTTTAATATACAGAACTAACCATTTCAGGTGCCCTTTACACGTCAAGCATTCTAGGGGTATAGATTAGTAGGTGTGGGGGTTTTAAGGCGTTTGTGGATTTTAATGGGTCTGTTACAAACTTTTGCTACAACGATAAATAGTGTTTCATCGTAGGTAAAATCGCGTGAAAAGTCCATGGGTGGCATCAGAAAGTCATGAAATGCGATAAAAACTCACAAGAGATGTTTAATGAAATGCAAGATGGCGGTAAAGTATCGAGCAGTCCGTATGCATGCACCTTTAACATCCAAGAATTGCCAACGTTGACAACCTCAAAGCGTCAGAGGTTATGTGTTTTATTTACATTGTGATTGGGTGTGATCGATATTGTGAGGTTGGCTATCCTTGGATGTTCGTGGTGCATACATACAGGTTGCTCGATATTTTACCGCCAACTTGGAGTTCATTAAACGTCTCTTGTGAGTTTATTATCGCATTTCATGACTTTCTGATGCCACCAATGGACTTTTCACGCGATTTTACATGATACAGAACACTCTATAGCGCTGGAGCAAAAGTCTAAAACAGACCCTTTCCCCCTCCCCCATTTATTTTGTTGAAAAGTATCGAAAGTTTACAGTCAAAACTAAGCCATTATTCATTACAACTCATTGTAATATTTTTTTTTTTTCTGTTGCCATCGGTCGATATCATTTTTCGTGTTGGAGAAGCAAAGTTCCATATGGACCTAAAATTTTCCCAAAAATTTGAAGAAGCTTCCAGAAAAAAATACTGTACACGCGAGAAAACTTTTTAGGATAGGTAAATAAGTTATTCCAGAGTCAATTCCATAGCCGCAGCAAGGAGGCTGTCCAGGGGTGGAAGACACGTGACAGCCCCTCTCACTTTTTAGAGCTATTAATGCGAATTTTCCCCCCCGTCCCTTTGTTCTGGATTTTAAAAACCTTTTTTTCGCGACAAAACGCCCAAAATTTCCTCAAAAATCCCTTGATTGCATAGACGCTCAAAAAGGGGGTTTTCAATTTGCCGATCCCCCAGAATTTCAAATGTTTCCAATGACCAAGACCTTTTTAGTGAGACGTCATGAAAAAAATTGGTTCCAAAAAAGGCTCCCCCTCACTCGCCCCTCTGGGGGGTTTTTCCCATATGAAACACGACCCAAAATTTTTCAAATACAAGTGCTAGTAAACAACATGTTCTTTGCACCAGTTGTGTTTATCACACCATTGGGTTCCACGTCCCTTATAAAAATTTCCGATTGTTTCAATGAATTTTCCGATAGGATATATATTCCCGCGCTTTTTTTCCCATAGAAATAATCGAAATTCCATCGAGACAATCGGAATTCGTGTAGATTCAAGCGCGCTGACTATAGCAACGATAGGTTTCATGATTGAAATAAGGCGAAATCATCTATGGCTCTATTCTTACAGTTTTAACAGCCACTTTTTTTCAGTGAAAAAATGAGCCCGCTATATTACAAACTTTTTGAAACATCGCGCATCAATGCACAATCACAGTTATATCAAAGAAAGTCCTATGTTTTGTTTGTCACACTCACAGTTTCTTATGAGCACAAAATTCTAGGATATAGGCTCATCAGCACCATCACGACATGTGTTATACCTCGAGAAATAGTTTCGAACGAAAAAGAAAGTTAGAATGATTGAGTGTCATGGCGGTGTACTCCCATAAGAGACCGTGAGTAAGACGAGGGCAAAAGTAGAACATCTTTTGGTATAAATGTGATTGTAAATTCGCTTGTGATCTTTTAGGAATTATGTTAGAGTGAAAAGATACTTTTAAAAAACGTGGAATCTAATGGTGCAATAAAATTTTAGAAAACTGTTCTTTAACTAGCATAAATTTGCGTTCGAAAATTTGGATCTGATTTCTTATAGGTAAATCAACGAGAGTGAGAGATAGAGCATTTGTTTGGAACCAATTCTGATCGTGACGTCATCACTAAACAGGTCTACTTAAGGATATGAACGAGTCCCTCTCTTTTCTATTCCCCCGGGCCCCTCTTTATCAATACCTCGCCGTCACTTCTTTCCGAAACCCTCGTCAAACAGATTTTGACACATTTACGACCGCTTAATGCACCGTGAAGAAATCTTGTGACCGGTGGAGCCCCAAAAGGGGAGGGGCAAAGAGGGTTCCTGCGGGAGATGTTTCCCCCCCCCCCTGCCTTTGAAAATTTTTACTCATAGGTTGGCACAAATGACTTAGGTTGCTGGACCTGTATGGAATTCTCGTTCAAAGGAATTCGACTTTGACGCTTAATAACTTATTGAAATTAACAGGAATACCAAAACTTTTACAATTTTAAGAAAATAGACGCCGAGACCTCCTGGATTGCAGCAATAAATTAAAAAATTAATGAAACCAGTTTTATGAAAACACGTTTTTAATTTTTCAAACCTTTCCCGCCAAGGTTTTGCCATAAGCAAAGCATGCAACCTATATATTAGATTGAAAATGAAAACAAAAAGCGTACCGTATATATACGGCACGCTTAAAAAAGGAGGGGAATAGAAAAACTTTGTCATCTCTAGTTAGAATATAGCAAAACGGGAAAGAGACTGACTACTAAGGATAATTTTACAGAGTTGGAATTGACTCAAAAGACAGGAGTCGACGACATCGAAGGCGCAAAAACAAAAAAATGTCGGCAAATCCGCCCATCCATACCACTGGTCCACTCTCGAAGTTTTACCGTCGAATGCGTTCACAACGCGGTCGACTCCACTCAATGGGGCTGTTGCACACTTTTGCTATGAGCGATTCATTAGTCGGGTAAAAGCCTCCAAAAATAACGATGACAGCACTGAAAACTTCCAAAAGCCCCTCCTAAACTCATTAATAAACGCTTGTATTTGCGTGAGCGTAATGGCGGCTTAGGGCAGTAATAATGGGGGATTCCCATCTAACAATACTGTAACTTCATCAAGAAGTGACCAATGAGAGACGACTTTCATTTGACCCCGCGGGGGTCAGTAGATGTCATTGAACTATTCATCGAATGCGGATCACTACTCTGATGACTAAATTTCTCTGTGCATATCCTTGCCTGCATAGAGAGAGTGACGAAATTAAGATAGGAATCTCCCCTCATTACTGCCCTCAGCCACCATTACGCTCGAGCAAATAAAGGAGTACTGTTTGATAATGAGAATCTGATCAGGAGATTAAAACGTCGGAAAACGTTTGAATTGTCTTCAGGTCGCTTTCTGAAGGGATAAAATGTAAAAATGTATATTTATTGAATTCGTGTTACTTTTTAACATAAAATTTGAATTGAGCATTTAGCAACTACGTTGCCAACTGTGTTAAGTTATTTAAATTAATAGACAGAATACTGTCAAATATTCGCTTCTATTGCGAATAAGTGCAGGGTTGAGTGAGTGCAATGCACACACAAATAATACTAAAAAAAAAAAAAAAAAAAAAAAAAAAAAAAAAAAAAACGTTACTTATTTAGTTTTGGAGTGAATTTTGGAAGTTTTTAGTGCTTCCATCGTTATTTTTCGAGGGTTTTACACCAGAATCGACTATTAAATCGCTTTTAGCAAAAAATGTGCAATAGCCCCATCGAATAAAGCGTCGACGTCGTGTTGGTACTCCCTCCCTATACAATATTTCCACCAAAGGGCTCTACCAACAACCAGCCAGAACTCGTTGAGCGCGTGGCTATATGTATACTCTCTACAGATCGTTCCTTCAAAGGGACTCTCAATGAAGGATCTGCGCAATTACAGACAAGAGGAAACAAATTGCTGAGGATACTTGTGATGGGGTTTTATGCATAGGCCCATCAAATAAAAAAAGCAGTTCGCTCTTCCGAATGATTTTCAATGGAGTCCTGAAGCTGATTTGAGGGAAAGAGCACAGCTATGTTTCAGGACTCTCCTTCCGGAAACCACCTTAAATGAAACCTTCTTCTTTTTTTAAAAAAAAAAAAAAAAATAATGAAATTTACAGGGTGTGTCAGATTCAACGTCGTGAAAGTCAAGGACCTATTTTACAAGGCAAAATAAAAAATTTTTTTCCCAGGCCTTATAATGCCTCCCCTCTGAGCCATGCGTTTTGAAAGTTCGAGAAAATAAACCGTAGTACTTCTTTAACAGGTGGCTGAAGTTGTAAATAAAATTGCTCTCTTTTAGTTTAAAATCATTTTTTTTGGGGCAGAATTCATGAAAACCCTTGAAATAATCATAAAATAAGTCTGCGGGGTACTTTTCTGAAAGTCTTGAGCATTTGACGAAAAAATTGATTAGAGGTTGCCTAGCCGCTAAGCATTTTTCAAAATTTAAAATTTAAATTTAAACAGCCGCGTGTTGCGAAAACCCGAGTGAAGCGTTTTCTTTTTTTCACTTCGAAAGTGTTTATGTTGAGATGAAAGCGGACTTTTTTACCTTCGATTTTGAAAATCTCACCAGGTGCGCGGATTTACCATTACGCAAAATCCCAATAACTGCGTAGGGCTTCAACCTGGGGGGGCCTGGGCCTCTCTTCACGAAGAGAGAAAAAAAAAAAGAAAAAGACAGAAACAGACAGAGAGATAAATATAGAAAAAAAAAGAAAAATTGAGAAAAAGACGAAAAAGGGGGAAAAAGAGAGAAATAGAGAAAAATAGAGAAAAAAAGAGGCAAAAAGATGGAGGGAAGGGGCAAAGAGAGGAAAAGAGAGAGAAAGAAGAAGTGAGGAAAAATATAGAAAAAGAGAGCAAAAGATAGGAAAAGGGGAAAAAAAGGAGAAAAAAAAAGGCGAAAGGGATAAAGTAATAACAATTTTGCTGAAAAAAAAAAAACATTTAAAAATGAATTTCAATGCCTACTTAAAAAAAAAAATAAGGAACCCAAAACCCCCCCCCGTCTTTTGGGCGGGTGCTCTCAAACCCCCGGGGCACCTACCTTCTTTTGGGACTTCAAATTAAAAACTGCGTGGGGCCTAAAGAGATGTAAATCCCCCCCGGGAAATCTCACAAAAAACGCGTTGTATTAAAAAAAAAAAGGGGATCAAACACCTCTTCATTAGGGTTCTCGAATATTTAATTTGACTTTAGAAAAATTCTTGTCAAAGGGTTGAGAGTATGGGGAAAAGTACACTCAGACTTATTTTAAAATTTATTTCAAGGGCTTCAATGTAGGTATTTGCACTGTGAAGTATCAAGTATGTCTAATATCAAACGATGAGTCGGGCGAGAAGACGCTATCAGTGGCGTGCGTGCACTTGGGCAACGTTGTACATTTCATTTAAACCCAAACACCCAATAGTTCGATCTTTTTCATGATTTAAATGGCCGATCTGCAACTTTGCCAAATTTGCACGCTACGCCACTGAATGCAAAAATAAAAAATAAAGCCATAAAAAAAAAATTTCATTTTCATGATCATCCAAAAGGGGGAAAAAATAAAATTGAATAAAATCCATAGATGTGCATTCGTAATCAGTTTGGTGGTTGGAAAAACATTGATTCCATTATAGAAAGAATAAACTTTAAAAATCATTTCTCTTTCCCCCAGCTTAAAAACGCACGAATGAGTTTAACGAGTCGTCTTTCAACCGTTCTTTAAATTTAGTGCAATTTCTTTAAAACTATGTATGAGCCATAATTAAAAATAATTTAAAAAAAAAAAAAAACTAACCCAAAGTGAAAAAAAGCTCAGAGGGTATCATTTTAAGACCCTTTTGATCAAAGTAAACAAAAAAAAAAATTGCTCCATTTGACTTAAAAAATGGATGTACAATCTCATATTGTTAAATCTGAAACACCCTGTATACTAATTTCAATTAAACGCAGAAAAATTAGAAAAAAAGGAATCACTCATTTTAGATTAGGGATAAAGGGTTGATGCTCACCGAAGTTAAGCCTGAAAAATGGACGGTAAAAGCAATAATAAATACGACCCTTCACTTGCAGAAGCGCTTGCGCATAAAAAAAAAAAAAAAAAAAAAAAAAAACGTCAGCTGTGATCTTTCTTGGAGATTACAGCGCTATGAATCAATTAGTATTCCCTCAAAAGAGCACACCCGATGTTCCACGGACTTTTCTTCTTCGGACTCAGCCTCAATTATAACCTAAGTGCAGTTTACTCAAAGTTTCATGACAGGAATGTTAATCCTGATGGGAGGAAGGAAGAAGAAAAAAAAAAAAAAAAAAATTGTTAAACCCCGTCACTTTGGTCGGGGGGGGGGGGGGGGGGGGGGGGTAAAACTCCGCCCACTTAATACCCGTTTCAGTTCCTCTACCTCGTTCAGTTTCTATTTCATTATTTCATTGCTATGATCTTCTTTGAATTATATCCAGTCGCGCGAAATAAGGAGAAATTGCACTTGCAGACTCGTGCACTCACAAAATTTTTTTTCAACTATAAATGCTATAGCAAGCAAAAATAGATCGAGGTTTTACCTCGGGAAAAAAGAGGAGAATTAAAAAAATAAAAATAAGGGGTTTGGGTTTCAAAATAAAAATACTTGGAATTAAGTGATTATGTGTGACGATAATTATTGGTCAGGGGGGGGGGAGGGGGGAGTATTTTTGGAAAGAGGGTCTCTGAAAATTGACCGTGGATTTTTGAGAGTGGGTATTTCGTAGCTAAAATGAAAGTAAAAAAGAGAGAGAAGAGAGAAGAGAGAGGGGAGAGAGAGAGAGAGAGAGAGAGAGAGGGGAATACAAAGGCTGCGCTTTATATGCTCCTCCCCGGTAGTTTGGCACTTGGGATAATTGATGTGCGAGGTTCAACTTTTTTAAGGTAGTGTGTCGGATGACAGATTGGAATTAGCATCAGTTTAGGAAGGAAAGCTGTGTTTCCAGTTTTGAGGTTGGAAGCCGTATATTTACCATTGAATCTTATGGGAAGTATACGGCCGAAAGCCGTAATCTGCCAACACTAAAGAGAGGCTCAGAGAGACGGCGCGTATTAGCGTATGGGGTATCCGATGACGACGCGTAATGAAGTCAGTCTCGGTTAATGTAGTTAATTAGTGTCAAAGATCTCATTCTCATGGAAATAGTGGGACGAGCAATTCACTGCGGAGATTTTTACTGTCTGCGGAGAAGAGAGAGAAAAAAAAAAAAAAAAATACAAGAAGAACGGGTTTGATGTGACAAGAATCCCCCCGTCTTTTGGGATATTTGCCTTGGATCATCCTCAGCTTGCAATAGAGGGATGGGGAAAAAAAGAAAAGTTTAAAAATGGAACAAACAGTTTTGATCGTTTGAAAAGTGTGTCCTTCAGTTTAACGAAACCGTGGAATGAACGAATCCATCAAAAGACTGTTTTTATCGGATTTCTTGAGGCACGTGAAAGATTTTTTTGAGGGTGTTGGAAGTTTCGTCCGGTATTTCCCTTTTCCTTTTTTTTTTTTTTTTTTTTTTTTTTTTTTTTTTTTTTTTTTTTTTAAACCCAAAATTTTTATGTCTACGGTTGTTTTCTCAACGAATTTTCGTCCAGTTGAAAAAAAG
>VMOF01000388.1:77759908-77924144 GCA_011764245.1 Trialeurodes vaporariorum
AAATCGCTTACAAGGCGCAGGGCTCTCAAAACGTCTCCTCTGCTCTTCCGGGGCACCGCCAATGTATATTCAAATGGGAAAGCAGACTTAAGTGCAGACCTGTCTTTCTGGTGGGCTTTCAATCGCTGGCAAGGCGCAGGGCTCTCAAAAATCCTCCTCTGCTCTTCCGGAGCACCGCCAATGTATATTCAAATGGGAAAACAGACTCACAGCAGACCTCTGGTGCGCTTTTAATCGCTTACAAGGCGCAGGGCTCTCAAACCGTCTTCTCTGCTCTTCCGGGGCACCACCAATGTATATTCAAATGGGAAAACAGACTCACAGCAGACCTGTCTTTCTGGTGGGCTTTTAATCGCTTACAAGGCGCAGGGCTCTCAAAACGTCCCCTCTGCTCTTCCAGAGCAAAGCCAATGTATATTCAAATGGGAAAATAGACTTACGAGCAGACCTGTCTTTCTGGTGGGCTTTAAATCGCTGACAAGGCGCAGGGCTCTCAAAACGTCTCATCTGCTCTTCCGGGGCACCGCCAATGTATATTCAAATGGGAAAATAGACTTACGAGCAGACCAGTCTTTCTGGTGGGCTTTAAATCGCTTACAAGGCGCAGAGCTCTCAAAACGTCTCCTCTGCTCTTCCGGGGCACCGCCAATGTATATTCAAATGGTAAAGCAGACTTAAGTGCAGACCTGTCTTTCTGGTGGGCTTTTAATCGCTTACAAGGCGCAGGGCTCTCACAACGTCCCCTCTGCTCTTCCGGGGCAACGCCAATGTATATCCAAGTGGGAAAATAGACTCACAGCAGACCTGTCTTTTTGGTGGGCTTTTAATCGCTTACAAGGCGCAGGGCTCTCAAAACGTCCCCTCTGCTCTTCCGGTGCAACGCCAATGTGTATTCAAATGGGAAAATAGACTCACAGCAGACCTGTCTTTCTGGTGGGCTTTTAATCGCTTACAAGGCGCTTGGCTCTCAAAACGTCTCATCTGCTCTTCCGGGGTACCGCCAATGTATATTCAAATGGGAAAACAGACTTAAGAGCAGACCTGTCTTTCTGGTGGGCTTTTAATCGCTTACAAGGCTCAGGGCTCTCAAAACGTCCCATCTGCTCTTCCGGGGCAACGCCAATGTATATTCAAATGGGAAAATAGACTCACAGCAGACCTGTATTTTTGGTGGGCTTTTAATCGCTTACAAGGCGCAGGGCTCTCTTAACGTCCCTTCCGCTCTTCCAGAGCACCGCCAATGTATATTAAAATGGGAAAATAGACTCACAGCAGACCTGTCTTTCTGGTGGGATTTTAATCGCTAAGGAGGCGCAGGGCTCTCAAAACGTCCCCTCTGCTCTTTCGGGGCACCGAACCGCCGATGCTATTTTAAAAGGGAAAACAGACTGACGAGCATGCCTGTCTTTCTGCTTTTTCACGCTTTAACATCGATTACAAGCCCACCAGAAAGACGGTTGTGCTCGTATAAGTCTGTTTTCCCTTTTGGGTTTTACACGAGTTCCTACGAGGAGTCCACATGAAGAGTGAAGATTTCCAATGTAAAGTTGGACTTTTCGTATGAGAGCCATTTCTACCAGGGTATACCCTAGTAGCATTGAAACTTGAAATTTCATTTGAAAAAAAAAAATTTTTGAAAGAAAAAAGATTGAAAATAAATATAAAAAAACATTAAAAAACTCTTGAAACTGTCACTTTTCCCTTTCAATTGAATGAAATTTTCATTAAAAAAAACTTGAAAATTAAGAGAAAAAATTTTTAAAAAAACTCTTGAAAAAACCTTGATTTTTCTTTCAATTTAAACGGAAATAAACATTGAAAAACTCTTGAAACTGTCATTTTTCCCCTTTTCAAATGAATGAAAATTTCATTGAAAAGAACTTAAAAATTTTGATGAATAATCTTACAAAATCCCTTAAAAAATACATGATTTTTGGATTGTTTTTTTTTTCACTGAAAAAATTTTAAAAAAAACCCTTTGAAACTGTCACTTTCCCCTTTCAAATAAATGAAATTTTAGTGAAAAAAAAAATCAAAATTTGGAAGAAAAAAAAAAAAACCCCTTGCAAAATACTTGATTTTTTTATCTTTTTTTAACACTGAAAAACTTTAAAATTTTTTTGTGGAAACTGTTATTTTCCCCTTTTTAAAATTAAGTAATGACATTTTCATTGGAAAAGTCTTAAAATGTAGATGAATAAACGTTTGAACCCTAAAAAAATTTTGAATAAAGAGTAATGGAGGTCAAATTATTCCGATCGAATAAATGAATACAATTCAAAGGCGGATCCAGCAATCTGGCAACTGCGCATTCCTCTCACTTGAATATATGATTAACATTGATTCTTGGAGGAGCTACAGCCCCATGACAAATAAATTATTTCTCATGCAATCAAATGGGGAGAATACTCTGTTGTCAGATTGCTGGATCCGCCAATGGTAAATACATCATAAAAACTCTTTGAAAACTTGAAAATGTAAATTTTTAAGCAAGACAATCAGAAAACAAAGAAAAACTCAGAACGTGGGGAGGCAGATGAAAAGTGTGGGAAGATTGCAAAAATGTTGACATTTCTGGATTCACAAATAGTCTCATATTAGCTAGCATGCATACAAAGTAAATTCTATAGAGTATCAAAATGAAAGCACTCACCGCATCAGGAGTTCAAGCAGTTATCCGATAATTGGTTTGTTGACAAAAATTTTATCCAGCAAACTGACTTTGCAGGTCAGAGCACAACACCAAATTACTTACTTCACATTCCTTTTTCAGACCCGCACAGCACAGTTAAACATTATTATTGTTAGCATTATAACTTCAAACTCAATAGAAATAGTAATGAATGAAAAACTTTTCCGCGGCTTATTATCTGAAACGCACTGATCCGAACGACAAGATTTTAAAATTTAAATTTATTTGCAACCACATGAAATTATTTTGTGTAAGCATAAGTAAGATTAAACACACATTGTACACTATTGAGTACCCTCAATAGATCAGCATTTCTCTTTTCATCACTAATTATCACAGATGAAAAAACCGCACTGTCCAAGCGAAGGAAAAAAGCGCATCCGTACCTACACTTTGCAGATGTGTGATCCAAAGATGACGATCAAATTGAATTCTTGATTCAAACCAGCTCTTCTCTTCAAACGTCCTCTGAAGCAATGATTCAATTTCTTTCTGAAGCGATGATTCAATTTCTTTCTGAAGCGACGATTCAATTTCTTTCTGAAGCCTCCCTTTTCAAATCACCAGGTATGTACACATGAGAAAAAATTTCAAAGGGATTCTGCAGAAGTAGATGTGTCATGGAAAAAATTTTCCAATAATCTCTGACCAGCTGAAAAAAAAAACCCAAAAAAAGAACTACAAATCAGTTCCTTCATTGACCTAAAAACTGTGTGGCTTTCATACTGTCCATGCTGAGGTGAATGGGAGAGGATCACCACACAAAGTTTTTACCTATTCTAACTTCATTCTTTCTTACAGGCAGCTACAAGGTACCTACCAAATGCTTGTGCAGGGAGGAAAAGGTGAGCAATGCTTCGCTCCAAGCAACCGTGGGGCACGGATACCTACATCAGGTATCATTGGTAGCATCATATGTGGAGGTAGCCGCTCAGGCCAAGTAGAAAATGCAACCTGGAGTGCATTGAGTTTAAAGAGCCTCTTTCTTTTACCCAAAGTAGCATTTTCATTAAGTTGAACCTTGCTGAACTAATGACAGTTCTTAGTAGCTGATGGATGATACTTGACAGCAGTAGCGTCACATGCAGTTGGCAGTGTTAGAATTTCCTCATTTACATCCACGCAAAAAATCAATTCAAGGGAGTGCACTTCCTAGGCGCCTCCAAAAGTTTAACCTTTTTCATGCGTTTAAGTGGACCGAATGCAATGTTGCCATATTGCATGCGAGGCCTCTGCTTGAATAACTATTAGCAATGAAACAAAGTTTCTCGGTGGAGATTTAGTCTTCTTTGTTTTAATCATGAAATATAATGGCATAAGATGAAATGAGTGACTTCTGGTTTAGAAAGGTTGGCTTAGTATTCCAATAATAAAATACTTGCTCTCAAACTGCTGCCTTAAAATATGACTTCAAAAGCACTGAGAAAGTATCATGACTTTGTCAGAAGTAAAATGGGAATAAAATGAACAATTCATTTTGAGGCAACCACATAGGCGGATCCAGCAATCTGGCCACAGCGCATTCCTCTCATTTGAACGTATGATTAACAATCGATTCTTGGGGGGGCTACAGCCCCATGACAAATCGATTATTTCTCATGCAAACAAATGGGGAGAATACACTAATGTCAGATTGCTGGATCCGCCAATGGGAAACCCCAAAATTTAAACCAGCATGCCTGGACGCACTCAGTAGCGCAGTTAGATTGTGCCATTTACTTGAATGGATTAAAAGGCTGATTTTATTTTAAGTGAAAAGTTATGGAACAGCATGGAACGTGTTACTCCCTGTGGATCTAATATAACTGTGACCGATGGACTGACTAGTGAGGGTGGTCGACTCGTTCCGTTCCGTTTAGAGGGATTGCTGAAACCATGCTGGCTAGCCACAGAACACAAATGTACCAGTCACTTGTGCTTCCGTTAAAAAATAACCTGAATTGGTGAACCAATTTTAAAAACGAGTAACCCTCCGTTACATTCCAAATAACTAAAGAAGACCGTTGATTTCAATGGACTTTCTTTCTGCTCATTAATTGTTGGAGCTCATGTAAAATGAGTATTTAGATCTGACGAATAGCAGAGTGTGCTTCCAAAACGCATTAACGCACATGTAGGGCAGTGGGTCAGCACCGTCAAAACTTTGCGTAAACCAACCGCCCCCTACATATACGTTATGATGCATTTCAGAAGCAGGCACAGGTACTTGTTAGAACCTGACTCAAAAAAACAGGAGCTCTAACTGAGCAAAACATCATTTGCTACTCACTAGAATATTTTGGCTATTCAATCAAACTTTCACTTGGAGAGGTGATTTTGAACCATGAAGTCAATACTGAACTTAAAGAACGTTTTCATCAACACCTTGAAGATTGTACTTTTACAAGAAAATACTGCAAGAGCCTCAGTCTGTCCAGCTCTAATACAGCTGTTCGTTGTAAGAAGGAGGCTGTCATGAGATATCACTTGCAAGATTAATTATGATTATTGAATCGTACAATATGGCAACATTGCATTTAGATCATTAAAACCCCACGAAAATATCGAACTATCTTGGGGTCGGCGATGACCATTGAATTCGACCTTCCTGAGGGTTTAAATGGGCATAATGTTATGTTGCCAGGTAGCAACACTTCGCTAATGGGTCTCAATCATTGACTCAATTTAAAGGTTTACATTGGCACTACACATCGGGATTAAGGCACTGCCTAGGTTGCTAAGTCAAACTAAAATTCATTGGAAACAGGTACCTTTGGGTTTTAACTGGGATGTAATTGTAAAGCAAAAATAACAATGAAGCCAATTTTGTCAGGTAAGGTTAGCCTTGAACACAACACAAGTCGCAGAGATAAATAAATAATGATAGGCACAGCGAAATGGTTCTTCAATCGACCCCAAGCAGTTAAAGTTTTTCATGAACTAGCCACAAACACGAGAATGAAAATAGCAAACAATAAGTACTGTCTTTCACAGCTTCAAAATCGAATCTCTGACCACTGGCTGGGAGCAAACAATGTGAGAACATGATCAGAGAAAACAGACCTACGATGTAGATAGGAAATGTACTTACTTACGGATTAGAATTCTGAGAGTAACGAATGGATGATCAAGGTGTGAGAATATCTTGAGATTGGTTACATTTATTACAACTTTTAGAGAGTCAAGTACTTTAATTCACCAACAAAATAGGAGAGAAAGCTGCACGAGGCAAATTGCTCACTGATCAGTGCCGTTGCCCGTTAGGCCGTTACAAGCAGGATCTAACAAGAAACGCCGAGTGGGCGGGACCTTGGTCGTACCGTGTTGACGTCACACTTCGTGGCTTTCTACAGCCTCTTATGGCTTGTTTCACTTTTACTGTGGTGGCGTTACAACAAGATGGCGGCTAGCTCTTTACTTTGGGGGTTACTTCCTGGTTACTCCCTTCTCTCACCACATCATTATTGTTGGTTATGTTATCATTCTAACATGACTCTTTTGTGGTTATATTTAAATAGTGTAAGTACTCAACTATTGCATGGAAGGAAGCTTTTTGCAAAGCGTAGACGAAAAAGTAGGTTTACTTGCCAAACAGTTTTTTCTGAAAATCACAATCAATGGCTTGCTGTTTTTGTAGATTTTCACTGGTTAAGCAGGTAATATTTTTAGTTATCTAGATTCCGTCTCCACTTATCCTTGAACTGTTAATGGATTGATTTTGATTCCTTTCAACCTCAATTTCTTTGCAATGACAGTTTGTCAATGAAATCAGGATGAAACTTGGATAGAATAAATTTCGACTCCAGATTTTGTTAGAGAGCGCCTTTTGTTAATATATAGATGGTTGATGATTTTACGGAGCTGTCCAAAAGCAATGAGAAGTGAGCGCTTTGAATGCTAATGTGCACATTTTGTTTAACCTGTAGGAAAGAATGAATCATCCGATACTTCGCTTAACCGTAATATTACTTTTGGTAAAATTGAAAATGCTCTGATGTACACTCAAGGCTAACAAATGTTTCGCGCCTACTTGCTGTCGCTATCTAGCCATCAAGCTTTGTTGCCAAGTATCACCCATCTAATCTCTCATTACTGAAGCATTGCATTGTATCTGCCTCTGAGAGGAGAAAAATTGCATGAAAAGACTTTGTGTGATGGTTCTTAGCAGCTCCATTACTGTTTTAGGTGCTGCGACGGAAAAGTTTCTTAGTTGTTAGTAACCTGTTTCTCTAGAGCAGAGGCATTTTGAGTATGAGGTTCTGACATATAGCAGTGCATGCTTCCAAAAAGCACCAAAACACATCGGTGAGTGGTTGGTGAGCAAAGCGTCAAATCTCATTGCTAACCATCCGCTCACCGATGAGTGTTGATGCCTCTTGGAAGCAAGTGGCGGCTAGTGCAGTTTGGCAAAAATACTATCCCCCCATTTGATTGTGTGTAAAACAATCGGCTCAGAAGTGAATCAGCCCTTCACCCGCAATCGATTGTTAAAAATAGATTCTAATGGAGTGGAGACATTGTTGCCAAAATGAGCCGCCACTGAGGCACACCTACTTACTTGGCTAAACCAGGTACTGAAATTTTGTCTGCTCCAACTACCATTGGAATCTGGAATTAGCCTTTAGTGCTGATTCTAAGGAATAGGATTTGAAATCCACACAGTTGTTTTGGTCCATTCAGGAACTTGTTTGTAGTTTTATTGGTTTTTTTTTTTTTTTTTTATCAGGTCAGAGATTACTGGAAAAAATTGTTCACAACACATCTATTTTTGCCTTTTCAAATGCCTTTGAAATATTTACCAAAACATGTGTATAAATACCTTGTGATTTGAAATGGGATGCTACCGATAGAAAGTGAACACCTCAGAGGAAGTTTAAAGAGAGGCGAGCTGGTCTTAATCAAGCAGTTTGATCAAGATTGCCGGGCTCATCTGCGGAGTCTACCTGAAATGTTTTGATTTTCTCTACGCTGAGACCGTGTTTTCGGCTTAGGAAAAAATAGTGATGAAAAGCAGGTTGCAGATCTGTGGAGTGTACCTAAAATTTTTTGCTTAATCTCGCTTGTGCGTGCGCAGTAGAATCCTCACGGTTGTGAAAAATTAATTAAAAAATCTACCCTTCGAAGGAGTGCGTTGAAAGTGAAAAGCTTTTTGATAGCTCTTCACTCATTTGTGTAAAAAATGCATGCTTATAGTGATTATAATGTTCTGTGCGGGCTTAAAAAAATTTTGTAACAGTTCGGTGTCAAACTCCAGGTTCTGATCGGTAAACTTAGTTTGATGTCCAAATCACTGTTGACGAACCAATCATTGTGTGGCTCCTTGACCTCTGGATGCGGTGAGTAGTTTTATTTAAAAAGAACTATAAATTAACATGGCATGCATGCTTGTCAGTCAAGCTAGAGTAGTGATACCGTAGCTCTCGGTAATTTAGGTATCTTCTGGAAGTTATTTTTCACTCCTAAAATATATCTATGTTAGACAGGCACAATGAATCAAGCTTGGATAAAAGTATATTTGCGCAGTCTTTTATTACAGCTGCTAAAGAGCTGATGTGCTTTCTTCTCTCATATTTTATTCTCATAAATGAAAGCGATCAAGCTCGCTAATTGACTACATTGCATTTTTTTGTGTAAAAATCTTGCCAAACCTCAAATCTTAGGTCATTCAATGCACACTTAAGCTTTAAAAGCTCTGTTTGAAAAATGTGAATACTCAAGTTTCCGCAGGTTTTAACGCGGACTAGAAATATTGCTCCAATTTGAGTTTTCCTTTACTTAAGCACCAACTGTGACTTTTCCCATCGTAAAAAGCATTCGGTTTTGTTATTATTCCAAATTTTGAAAATCATATTGCCTATGTTCAGATTTTTGCCTTCATTTTTTTTCCTGAGGAATGAGTTGGGAAAGTTTTTGTTTTTTTTTTCTGTGGGCTTGGGGATACTGATTCTCTGCTCAAAAAAGTATCATTTTTTCATTTGATGGATAAGGGTTTCTGTTGTAAGAATCTATCTGATTGTTTAAGTATTGAGGGTGGTATGCTCGTCACGTAGGAACACTCTCCATACAGCTAATAGGGTTCACAATCAGGTTATTAGAGAGGCACTGGTAGTTGGAACCCCCCCCCCCCCCATTTTTCCGGTCATCAGATGGATGAGAGTAAAAATTCTGCATATTTTCTATCTAGTCAGGTGATTTTTCTGTTTTTCTGTTCTGGTGAAAAGTGGACTGAATTGAACTTTTCCATGCTAATTGTTCCCTTCACTTATCATTAAAAAAAAATTGTGACATATTAGTTTATTTCAAAATATTTGTCTCACAAATCAAAAACCTTGAGCCATAGATTTTTTAATGAAAAAAGTGTTCAGAGAATAATTTTTTTAGTGTTTATTAAGAGGTAAAAATATGGATCAAATGGTTATTTTCTTCGTTGTTTTTTTTCCTCTTATTTTTCATTCAAAAATATTCAAATGATGGTTTTTTTCAATATTTTTTATTAAAAATCAAAGATCTTGAATTATAGATTTTTCAATGAAAAAAGCATTCAAAAAAAATTTTTTTTAAATGTTTTTTTAAGGAAAATTCAATATTTTTTCTTACAAATCAAAGATCTTGAATTATAATTTTTCAATGAAAGAAGCATTCAAAAAACATTTTTTTTTAAATGTTTTTTTAAGGGAAAAATATGGAGCAGTTGGAAAGTTGACATCTTAATTATTTCATTTCATTTGCATTAAAAAGAAATGCAAATAATTTGAAAATAATATTTGTTATCAATGTAATTTTCCTTGAAAATCGAAAACTAAAAAACATGTTTTTTTAATTAAAAAAATATTAAAAAAAACTCTATTTTCAATGTTTTGTTAAGGTTAAGGTTATAGAACGTGGAATTTTCAGGTGCGCGTTTTTTTAAGATTTTAATATAATTTTTTATTTTTTTTTTAAATGATTTTTTAGAGAAAAAAGAAGAGAAATTTCACACATTGAAAAAGAATTGAAATACTCTTAAAATTTAATGAAAATAATTTTTTAAAAATGGTTTTTTTGAAGGGGCTTTTTTCCACTCTTAAAAAATGAGTTTTTTTTCATGGTTTTTTAATGATTTCGTTTAATAAACTATTTTTTTAATTTTTTTTTCATAATTTTTCAAGGGGTTCTGCTACTAGGGTAGTGATACAATTTTTTTTGAATTTCCATAAGATCACATGTTTACTTTCGTTGTTACGACACGATGCGATAAGGGGTTAAAAGCGTCAAATAAACATGGTTTTTGCAAGAGCACACAAGGCTTACTTTCCTTGTAAAGGGGGAAAAAGTGACAACTTTTCATTTCCTGAAAAATCTATTTTTCGGAATGGTGTACGTCGTATGTTAACGTGCCTAAGCTTCAGGCTTGCTTTTGACTCGTTCTGATTGCTTTTGCTCATCACAGTAGTCGCTCTGTAGTCGTTCCGTGGGACGTCCCTCGTGAACAATCCTATCAGCCTCAAAAATCTAGGACAACTCCCCCCTTCCCCCTTCCACAGTGCCACCACTTCTCCCCTCCCCCAATCCGCGCCTCCAAAGGCAGAGGCGCATGAAGTCGAGGAGAGCAAAGTGCGGTGCAGGCATAGCCATCTTGTATTCCTCTCTCTTTGCCCATTTGACTGCATGTGTTAGAAAAAGACAGGAACGGGGCTAAAGTCACGTGACAGCCCCTATGTCCATCCTTTTCTAATCCAAGCGTTTCAATGGGCAAGAGAGAGAGAGAGAGAGAGAGAGAGAGAGAGAGAGAGAGAGAGAGAGAGAGAGAGAGAGAGAGAGAGAGAGAGAGAGAGAGAGAGAGAGAGAAAATAAAAATTTCTAGCGACGGCTATGGGTGCAGGCCACACGCGCGAATAAATTAGTTTTGACAAATCGCGAAGAAGATCTGAGACATGAGGCGGATATGAGCTGTCGCGAATTGGACTCGTCGAGATGATGCGGAATCGAGGAAGGGCGAAGAGGAAGAGGATTCGGAAAGGACGGAAAGGGAAGGGAGCAAAGGGAGGGGAATGGAAGGGAAGGGGTGGGTGGGGAGGGTGACTGAAGGGAGGGAAGGAGGGATGTAAAACAATCGATAAAAACAGACGAATATCTGCCAGATGCAGTCAGTCGTTTCCTAGATGCCTGCCCTCTTCGTTCGCGGCGCGGCGCGATGGGACGGGGCATGGCGCACGGTGGGACGCGACGGAACTAAATTTTAAGAGAGACAATGACGAAGATACTTGCTGATTATTTACCGCTAAACCGATCGTTATAGGAATGTCAATGAGTGACGCTAATTTTGTAAAACATGACCGTTTCTAGGGTTACTCTCTTTGAAGTTTTTTTTTTTTTTTTTTTAGTAAGGTTTATTAAATATCGTTCTGTACATCAGCAATAGGATATTTACATTTATACGTGACAGATATATAAATACAACAATGAAACGGTATGATTGTTTTTTGGATTTAGATTAAAATGGGAAGGGGGAAAAAAAGAAAGAAAGAAAGAAAGAAAGAAAGAAAAAAAATGAACAAATGAAAGAAAATAAAAATAAATAAATACATAATAAAATAAATAAATACATCTCTTTGTAGTGTGCTTGTTTTTATTTGTGGGCCTTTCAACCTAAATGCTTCATTAACCTTTTCACTGCCTTCGACGATTATAGCTGCCTTTAGCGGAAGATTCAAAAATTTTACATAGAGTTAAATGAGACTAAGTGTATAAAAATACGGTAAACGGTAGCCGTTGACGGATCCAGAAATGTGGCAGCAGTGTATTCTTCCCCTTTGAATGTATGATAAACAATCGATTCTGGGGGGGGGCTATAGCCTAATTACTAGTCGATTATTTCTCATGCAATCAAACGAGAAGAATACTCTGTTGCCAGATTGCTGGATCCGGCAATGACAGCAGTCCCGCTTTCTTGACCGCTTCACTCTTCAATCTCTAGCAGGAAGGGATACGCTATAGAAGTAGTAGCGAGAAAACGCATCAGATCAATAATGCAAAAAAAAACAAAAAAAAAAGAAAAAAAAAAAATTACTCACTTTCATTACGTGGCACTAAGCACGCGTTACCGTACACAAATGCCATGCTCTTTACAACTGCAACATCTATGTCATCTATGTCGTCATGCATGGTAAGCACGAAACGAGTTGTAAGTTCGAGTAACCGATAGAAAGCGCCGCAGCCAAAAAAAAAAAAAGTAAAAAAAGGTTAAGCATGAACGGACCGAAGTTGTTTATAAGTGAGTGACGACATCGACTGCATGACATGTATTAAACACGAGTTCAAATACTGACTTTCTGAGTGTCGCGATATCCATCCGAAATCTTGATAAGTTAAAAAAAAAATATAATGTTAAGTGGCATGAATCTTCCTTAAATCCTAGTGAACAAGATTCAGTCACATAAGGACGTTTTGATCAATCATAAGCGAAAATTCGTATTAAACGACAGTTAGTCGGTATTTCTCCATAAGTCCCCATTATAAAAAATTCTCATTTGGGCAAAGCTACGTATTTCGTCCCAAGTGCAGTAACATAATGTTATAGGCATGAAAATCTTCCTTATATCCTAGTGAACAAGATTCAGTCACATATTGGACGTTTTGATCAACCATAAGAGAGAAATTCGGATTTAACGAGAACTAGTCGGCATTTCTCCATAAGCTTCAATGTTAAAAAAATCGCCTCTTGGGCAAAGCTGCCGTAGTGCAAACATAGGGGTTGGCGTTTCCGGTGAATCACTATCGGACCGACCTGTTTACTTAGATCATGCTTCAATCTCTAGCAGGAAGGGATACGCTATAGAAGTAGTAGCGAGAAAACGCATCAGATCAATAATGCAAAAAAAAAAAAAAAAAAAAAAAAAAAAAAAAAAAAAAAAAATTACTCACTTTCATTTACGATGGCACTAAGCACGCGTTACCGTACACAAATGCCATGCTCTTTACAACTGCAACATCTATGTCATCTATGTCGTCATGCATGGTAAGCACGAAACGAGTTGTAAGTTGGAGTAACCGATAGAAAGCGCCGCAGTAAAAAAAAAAAAAAAGTAAAAAAAGGTTAAGCATGAACGGACCGAAGCTTGTTTATAAGTGAGTGACAGACATCGACTGCATGCATGATATTAACACGGAGTTCAAAATACTGACTTTCTGAGTGTCGCGATATCCATCCGAAAATTCTTGAATAAGAAAAAAAAAAACTATAAAAGTTGACTGTAATGTACGTACAAATAGTGTGTATTTTTATTTTAAAGTCAGGTTTACGAATAAAAAAAAGCTAAACAGAAAATAAATAAAAAGAAAAAAAGAACACGCAGCTCATGCAGATTGAAAACAAAACATATCATGTGAAAAGAAAGAAAGAGCAAAAATATTTAGATTCTTACATTGAAAGCTATCTTTTATCGATGACAAAATAGACCGTAAATAATAAGCACGAAGTTGTGCTCGTCGGTTTCTCGGCATGAGCTCAATATCGACGAAGGTCTCTTCTTTTCTATAGTGATGTCATTAGGGCAAATACAGGAACTTGTCTCTCTCTCTTTTCGGTTATTTGAATACACGGGTTAGAAAAGGATATCAAAGGGGCAATCACGTGACTTTAGCCCCTATCTTCGTTCTTTTCTTACTCACACGAGAGAGAGAGAGAGAGAGAGAGAGAGAGAGAGAGAGAGAGAGAGAGAGAGAGAGAGAGAAAGAGAGAGAGAGAGAGAGAGAGAGAATACCTATTCGCCAATGGACTGCGTGTATGTCGAGGAGACCCCAACTGTGTTGACCCACTGTGCTCTGCCGCGCGGTTGTGTTGCAGAAGAGACGACTATGTAATTGCTAATTGTGTTGCGGATGAGACTCGGAGACAAAAGACCCTTTAACTACCCTCTGAACCCTTGAAAGGACAGCGCCACGCCACGCCGTCGATTCGCGGGTTGCTGGGGATGAGTGCAAGGGGGGCGGGGGTCGGAAAGGGGGGAAATGAGTAACTAAGGGGTTGATCATGCATGAGCCATGAGGCACGAGTCCAGCCACGTGACAAGTTCGATCCAAGTTCAGATCTGGTTGAGTCTCCCGCGCCATCGCCATCGCCATGCCATGCCATGCCGGGTGCCGGCCGGCCGGTTAGGTACACATACACTAATACACTATACAGTCCAGATTCTAGATTAAAAACTTTGCCGTAACCCTTTGGTCTCTCTCCTCTCTCTCTCTCTCTCTCTTTTCCCGTTCTTCCCTTTTCACCCCCTTCGGAAACACCCTTCCCATCCCCACCTCCATGATGCGCGACATTAAACTCGAGGGTTGAACGATGCACGTCGATTTGCTCCGCCAAGTAGTCTGTTGGCGGTAACAAATATACATCCCTTACGCATAGCCACGGTTCAGGGCTCTGAATATTTACTTGGTGGAGTGCTGAAGAGTCCAGCGGAGGATTGCACTGGAAGCAACTCTGAACGTAAGCCTTTGCGTTGGCTGAACTTTGAACGCAAGAAGTTGAGATCTATTAATATATTGTTCTTGCGTTATTGCGTATACGTAAGAATAGATTAATGGGACCAATGAATGTTACGTCCTCACGGTCCCCCACGGAGATGAATCAGTGAGCAGTTGCGGGGAGTTAAAAGCCCACGCAACTATACACTTACGTAGCGTCTGACGGAGGACCATCAAGCCGCAACATGATTTAGTCCCAGATTTATTAGCATATCTGGAAGGTCGTCAGTGGCGTAGCTGGGGGGGGATCAAGGGAGTCTGGACCCCCCTCCCCCCTTGACCCCAAAATTTTCCATGAAAAAAGGTAATGTTATACGTTTTCAGAGAAATTTTACGTAAGTACGTTATCTTTGCCCCCCTCCTTGACAATGTTTGGACACCCTCCCCCCCCCTTCCGAAAAATTCCTGGCTACGCCACTGAAGGTCATACATGATATACTTCTCTTGGGGCTTAACTTCAAATGTCGTAATTCTTTCAACAGCACTTCTTCGTAACAAAAACGCAAGAAAAATATTCAACTAAAGAACAGCCAGAATTCTAATGAAAAGTTTCCGAAAGTAAAGTTCTACAGATTTCAGGAGAGTTCTGGTAATTTCCAGGCCGGATTATTCCGATTAAAAATGCCAGAATTCTACTTACAAAGACCAGATTTTCTCTATGAAAAATGCCAGAATTCCTTTTCGAGAACTTTTCATCGGAGTTCTCGTTATTTTTAGAGTTGACCAGTTTTCTCCGTGAAGAATTACAGCTTGAGAGCTGTAATACCAGGGTCTTAGTTTAAAAAAGATAAAATACGAAAATAAATTTTAAAACGTCACAACGGTGATAGATCCGTTTGAAATTAGAGACCCTAACTTCTATGACCATAATGTGCAGGACCTAACATCGTTAAGTGAAAAGATTTCGCGTCAAGTCGGCAATTGAATCGCGACTTGTGAATCAATCAATGAAACATTATACAATCAACAACTGTGGTCTAGTTGGTCATCAAGTTGCGTGTCTCGTGCTCAACTAGGACCCTCCCCCTCCCCGTTGCCATTTCCAAGCCTTTTCTTCTATACCCGGCGAGTCCCCCCCTCCTACCCGAGCACCCCTCCACCCTCCTATCCTAACCGTGATCCCATCCAGCCTTTGCCGATTCCCTGACATCGGAGTACAAGCCGCAGAGCCTGTAGCTATAATAAAATACAACAGGTGGTCTAGCCGAACTTTCGAAGTTCGAACACTCAAAGTCTCCGCGCGCGAATATACGTATATATATTATACCTGAGCCCCATCGATTCATTTAACTTTAAACTCCTGGGCGACAGCAGTTAATCGTGGAATAATCCTCGCACTTGCGGTGAGCAAAGCGCTCGGAAAGCTTTTAAAGTTTCGTCGACCCTCGACTCGCTGTATAGATGAATCCTAATTATTATCATTCAACTTAATTAATTAATTGGCGCCAGAGTCCGAGCACCGAAGAATGCTTGGATGCCCATGATTTTAAGTCAATCACAACCTTTTAGTCTGCGGTTTGAATCCATCCGCAATTCATAATCCGTCTGCCTTTGCACCGGTGATTCGGCGGCGATTTGGGATTGGATGATTTCAAACAGTTCAGCGTTAATTATTCTGCTATTTTTAAGAGTGAGAGCAAAATGCATGGAGTTGTTGGTTGTTGCAGAGGTCCAAATGTTAACTATTTGATTTAAAAGTTATAGTTGTTCTAAACAAACCGAATACGTGTGAAATGTAAGTATGTACAGAGAAAAACTGTTCTACTGAGAATGGTCCGAATGGGCTGTTGCGCACTTTTGGTACTGATAGTTAAGGTGTTTCCAGGCGAAACTTTTCCAAATTTCAATCCGATGGATAGCGCCACCAGTTGTTATTCGGAAAAGTCGTGTTTTTGGCGTTTTTAACTGAATTTTTTTTTACGCCCAAAACGAGCAAAGTTGGTTTAGAATTTAAGCCGTAAATTATTAAATTAATTTCGCCGTAAGCTTAGTGCTTGAGAGTGAAAGCTAGTGATAATACGTTTATCTGCCTCACTCGCGCACTCATTGAGGCTTATATGGGAATTTTCAGATTTCATAATTTCAGGCTTTACTGTTGAGTGTTTCAGCTTGAAACTTTCAGGGCATCTGCCTGAAGTATAAGTATGCTCGCAAGAGCTGACGTTCCTCAAATTTGTGTTTTTAGCGTAAATTCGTCAACTTTAGCCAAAAACTGATGACTTATAGAGCAGCGCGACCTGGTGTCTACGGGTGAAACTAATCGACCCTGGCGAATCATCTGAAGGTGATTCTATGGCAAACTTCCGGAAATGTTAATCCGATAGATGGCGTTACTTGTAGCTGGCTCCGAAAATAGCCGTTTTTTGACGGTTTTCGGCTGTTTTCTCTGAACAGACGAATATTAGACAAAAAAATCGGACTGTCAGCACCTGCTGAATTTTTTGCTTGATTTTTTCAGCCATAAACGGGCAAAATTGGTTCTAAAATAAAGGCGTAACTATGCAAAGAAAAAAATCATATGTGATTTGGAGTTGTATAAGTAGAGATTACAGGTTTCTGTTTCACCTGTAATCTTTACTGATACAACTAGCCGAAGAGTGCAACAGACCCATTCCGGTCTTTTCAAGTAAAATGGAGAGCTGTGGTAAACTTTTGTTACTTGTGGAACAGTTATTTCTTGCGCGAAAGTCAGAGAAAATAACTTTGAGCAATGAGCGTATTAAAAAATTACGAAATTCACTCATGGACTCAGAACCACAAGACGACTTTAAAATTTAAGGCGTATATACATAAACTGAACAGAACTGCGTAATATTTTCTCGATCGGTGGAATCATCGGTCAATCGAAGAGTGGCGTAGCGAGCAATTTGACAACGTTGCAGCTCGTCTATTCAAACCCATGAGAAAGATCGAGCTATAGGGTGTTCGCGGTGAACATTTTCACATTCGACCTTTTACATGGGTTTCAATGGACGCAATACAACTTTCCCAAATGGCGAGTGCGTGCATAACTCTGACGTCATCGCCCTAATATAAATCGTTGCGGTTCCACTAATTGCACTCGTAAGTAGGATTAAGTCACGAAAGCAGGTCTCCGAACGTAAATTGCGCAGTCCGCGTTGAAGTTAGACGGCTTCAAAAGCATGCGGTCTCTTTCTCAAGACTGCCACTTTGCGTATATACTCGTATTTACACGCATTCTCCGATTTAACTCCATGTAAGATTTTCAAAATTTCCTGCTACATTTGGCAACACCGCTCCTCCATCACGCGACTCAAATCCTTTGAGAACGCAATAGGCGTTCTTTGAAGGAAACAAAAGCTTTACACTCGAAATCGCGAGATCTCTGCGGCCATGACACATTTGGAAATAGAAATTTCAAAGTAAATCGCATGAAAGTGCGCTTGTGTATATATGTATGAGAACCATTCGCGCCTCTATGAGGTATGGCTTAAAACTACTAGTTTCCATATGGGGTGTGGGCCTGGTAGTATATCTATCCTAATTTCCTCAGAGAGCTTTATAAGCTTTAAATCAGCTTCATCGACTATTTTCGAGAAATTTGCAAAATGCTGCGAAATTTTGTATACCTCATTTTCAGCCGTCGAATTCGATCAAATAACCTGCGTCGTTCTACATATATACATTTACGTTAAACAGCTGCTCAAAGGAAATCCAACGATTATAGTTGCACACTGTTACACAACAATAGTTTCGGTAAATTCGGTTTTCTCTAGAGTCCCTATATGTAGAGAGTTAAGACAAGTGAAACCCTGGGCGCAGCCATCGCGCGGATGCGATTTTGCACATTTGTTTACATTCTGAGGGCCGTTGTTGTGTTTTCGTCCACTGCAAAGATTACAGTGCCGCTGAGTTTCTAACGATGTAATCTTTTACTGCTCTTTTGTGGATCGACATCTATTTACGCTTTGAAAGATTCTTTTGGGATTTATAGACATTCTTGAGGCGTATCATGATTGAAAATAACAGATTCGTCGAAAATTAACTCGTTATTCGCAAAATACCGTTGGTAAACAACTGCGAAGGTAAACAACTGCGAATGTAAACAAAAGTGCAAAATCGCATCCAATGGCGGCATCCGTAGAGCCTAAAACTCATCGAACAATCAGAAGTTGACTACCCTCTTGTCTTAACTCTCTACATATAGGGACTGTAGTTTTCTCGGATGAAATCTGTCATGACCTCGTGCATCGGATCTTTTTTAGCAACAGCCGGCAGTTTCATCGAAGTCTACTAGTAAGTATAAGTTCGAATTCTGATGAAACTGTGGTGAAAAACTGACCCGTAAAGTTAGATGGGCTGCACGGAGAAAATAATAGTTCAACGTCAACCAAATGCTTTTTAACAATTCAGTTTCGTAGAATCATTTTTTTTGAAATTTGTTTTTAGAATTCTTGCATAGAGCAATCAAAGAGTATTTTGAACATTGTCAGAATTCTGATTGAAGATACTAGAAACTGTTTCTGCTACCAGAAACGGTAAAAATAAATGTTCATCTGGCTGTCGCTGTAAATGTCCTCAGATGCCACCTTCTTGCTGGGGGACTTGGCCTATTGTGGCTACCGCCACTTATGATTCTATTCTCGTGCCGAAAGTTAATTTTATGATTTGGTTTAACAAATATACTTGTAACCTCTCATGGGAAAGTGAAACCGGGATTTGAGTCAAGGTCAGGATTAACTTTTTTTGATTCCGAAACATGTGTGTTTTCTCAAGGTTCTTTTTTTTTCTAAACAAAAAAAAAAAAAGGAACAAAATTTGAGTTTTGAAAAGGATGCCTTCTAAAAAGAAAAAAAGAGAAAAAAAGGCTTCTTTTATATAATGTTTTGGAATGATTAAAAATAATTTGTCTATTTGGGGGGGGGGGGGCTAAGAGCCCATTACTTCGACAATCTCTCGACCTAGGCATACAGAATTTTAGTAAAAAATGAAACTATTTCTAGTTTTTCTGAAAGTGGTTTATATCGAGCAGTTTTTGCGTATTTGTGTTGGAAGCGTTGGCTCGTGCATGCCGTTCTAACATAATTAACTTGTATTTTGTGAGAAGTGACACTTTATTCGTAACCTCTCTCCCCCTCCCCCCGTCCCTCGGGGCCCCATTTCCCCCTTTCCTCACCTTCTTCAGTATCCAACCCCCCCCCCCCCCCCCCCGGCCCCCCTCTTCACTTTACTCTCACCATTCCCGGTGATTGAACGCAAAGCGACGCCTTTGACATTTATTACTCAATCCTGAAATGTTTGTACACATCTGTCTTTGGCTATGCCGAATAACAAATCGAGTACGTTTTCCACTGTGGAGATGTATTTGCATCTTTCCTTTCTGATTATATATATTTTATTTCAGCTTTCGGAGCTATTTCTTGGAAATCGTTAGACGGTTTTGAAGCTGCCCCTTCTTTATTTTTTCAATTCTTTATTTTCCAAGCGACAGAAAAAATATACATACATATTGTCATAAACGCAGACGTATATTTATCATTAAGGGTTGAATTTTCTTCATTCTTGAATCTTGGACCACAGCTTGTAAAGATAGGGAAATTGCTTTCAAAATATCAGATAATATAGGCAACCCGCAATCTGTCAGATAGGCAACCTGCAATACTTGCCCATACGGATGCAGAGGGTGCAAACGCAAAGGGTGCTTTGACGGCCGAGAGTGCTCGAAGAGTTGCTTTATTTTCCTTGGGTTCTTTTGTTTTTGTTGGTTTGTTTGTTTCTTTGTTGGTCTTTTTGTTTGTTTTGTTTAATTAATTAATTAATTTAATCTCCGGCCTCTCCTATTTTAGGCTTGAGTTGATCAAGTCCACGCAAACGGGGAGGGGTGCGGGGTGGATTGGGGATTTTCGGCTCCCGCTGACCACTCTTTTTCCCTTTTCTCTCTTTCTTCCCCCTAGCTTTTTCCCCTTTTTTTCGCCAAACGGGGAGGGAGTGATTGCCTTCTCCCCCCCCCCCCTCCCCTGTATTCGCCAATTTTTTTAGGAGGCAACAAATTATTGAAAATCATTTTTTTATTGATGCAGCGATTTCACTTTCTCAGCTCGAAATCATCGCTGTCTGTGTACAATAGGCACATCAAACATCGGAAAATATTAAGGCTGAAACAGCCACCAAGAACACTGCACCGGCAGGAAAGTTTCAATATGATAGCGAAACCTCAAAACCAAAATTTGGGGGGGGGGCTCGATTTCCAAAAAAAATGTATAGATATATTCAGCTCATTTAAGGCAAAAATAGCATGAAAATGGGTATTTTCCAACCTGCATCCCCCCCCCCCCACCCAGCGCTGAGGTAAACAGCGTCTACCTGCGTGATACATTCATCGTAAGCATTTATATAATTCGGTAAAATCGTGCGGTCTTCGCAATGGGGCTCTTGCGCAAACTTTTGCTGTGAGATAAATGAATAGTCCAATCTAATGTAAAAACCAGCAAAAATCATCGAAAAGCACAAAAGGAAAGTAAAAAATTCAGTGATAAACTCACATAGCAGCTTTAACGACAAAATCGTAATGGTGGTTCAACGTAGGTATCATAGGAGATGCCTGTCTAATTCGTTACTTATAACACAGAGATATGTTTCAAATTAGATAGGAATCTCCCATTGATACTTACGTCTCTCCGATACTATAAGTCCAATTTTGAGAGCGAATTTATTTTGTGATTTTTTAGAGCACTCATAGTCATTTTTACAGGTTTTTATGCAATAATCATCTCTTCAATCCCCTCAAGCGAAAGTTTGCAAGAACCCCATTATACGTTGATCCAAATTATTACAATTCCAAAGAACATACACCTCTGATACTTGATTTTTTAACCTTTTGCGATATTTCTAATTTGCTTCACCAGAAATCTTTCTTACGTCAAATGAATGTTTCCAAGTTTGAGTGGGTGGTGGAAAGGGGGGAGGGTGGAGCAAAACAAACACAAAATACGAGTACTTAGCAAAAAGAAAAGAAACTTTTTCTTTACGAGTAATTTTAGCACGCGATTTCTAGCGAGGTATAGACAAGCGGGCCAGCTGGTTCCCGCGCGGAGTTCAATATGTGGGAGAGTCAGAGTATGAAAAGGTAAAACTTTGGCGTCATATTAAATTAGCGAGCTCGCTGGCTGACTCTCCACTCTCCAGCCCTTCAGGGACTCCGACGTGAAAGTGGGCGGGCGAGAGGAGCTTTTAGATTCGATTTGGGGAGGTTTGAATTGTGCCTCAATACTTGGATATACACCTTCACCCATAGATACACACATACACCCCAACAGTACGGGGCAAGTTACGTCGCACAGTGGACAAATCATATAGTGAGTTTCACTTCTTTGTGAAAACATCTACGATTCTACATCAAACCTTTTAAAGTGATGAGTGTTGTGTACCTTGACGGTTAATGAATTTTTGTGCCCCGATTGGCGATAATCCTCTACAACGTCAATGATCAACCAAAGGCCTTCGTACACGCTCAAACGGGTTTGGTGAAACTTCAGGATTGCCAAATTTACACTTCAAAATTCAAACATATACTTGACTGCAGTGGCGGCTCGTGCAATTTGGCAACCATGCTTATTTGCCATTTAGACATGCAAAAGTATCGATATATTGGGGCTGCAATTGCACCTCCTCAAGATCAATTGTTTTACATAGGTTTAAATGGAGAGATTGCGATGTTGCCGCATTGCACGAGCCACCACTGCTTCACTGTAACACCTCAAACACGGGTTTATTGGTTTCATTGACTGAACTTGGTGAATGAACAGACGACACACCACCCATTGTCGCCCTCTAATTCAACCGCGAACTTGTATTTTGTTGAACGCCTCCCTTCAGTTTATGAGTCAATTTTGGAACTTCCTGGTGCTTTCAACGTTATTTTAAAGTGATTTTACGAAGGAATCAACCCTCCGTAACGCTGTGATATAAGTTTGCAACAGACTCAATCTGGCGACTTTACTATTTGAGATGTGGCCGGAGCTGCCGTATCACTTACGTAGAATGAATGGCATTTTTTAATTCACCAATCATTCCACCGATTGTGTAAAGATTACCTAGTTCAGTTCAAAGTATGGCTTTAATGCACGAAAATGGCTCCTGTAATATTTTCTCAACCAGTAAAGTCGCGTCGATGACTTTAAAAAAACTTGCGGCTATTTCAATTAATTAACTGCGTTTCCACCGATTGAGAAAATATTACAGATCAGAGTATTTTTCGTACACGGAAAAAATAAAGTTTAGGTACAACCGAAGCAGCTTTTTAGAATAGCTTCGCAAAACAAACGTTTTAGCTCTACCGGAGAAAGTTGCAGTTCTACCAAAGCACTACCTCGATAGAGCGTAAGCAAGAAGAAAGGCTGCGTTGGTCTACCGAAGTAGGGCTTCGATACAACTGCAACTTTCTTCGGTAGAGCTAGAGCTTTTGCTCTGCGAAGCTATTTTAAAAGGCTTCTTCGGTTGTACCTAAACTTTGATTTTACTTTCTTTTTTTAACTATAAATTAGAAAAATTGAGAAAGTATTGCGATGGCGCAGAGATTTTCCAGGTGTTTTGTTTCAATACTTGGCCTCTCACGACTAAATCAATCACATTTTTTTTAACAAATTAATGGCCTTCCACCACGCCTAATACTATCCAACAGAATGCATCATATTTACCTATTTTTAACTCTTTCAAATTTACAGGGTTGTATGCAAAATAATTATGTGGCGTCTGTCCGTCTGTCAGTCTGTCAGTCCGTATACCGACATAACTTTTGAACCATTGATCAATATGTATTCAAACTTTGCACGGATGTTGCTTCCTAGATTCCCCAGAGACGTTTTGTTTTCTTTTGTTTTGTTTTTGTTTTTATGAAATGTCAACTTTTAAATTAGTTATGGAGAAAAAACGGTTTTCATTAAAATCAGAAACGTGTAAAAATGGGGGTCTGGGGGTCGGGATTAGCCCCAGAATTCTAAAGGGGGGTCTGGAGATCTCCCCCAGAGTTTTTGAGGGGGATTTGGGGGTCACCCCCAGCATTTTAAAGGGGGGTCTGGAGGTCTCCCCCAGAGTTTTTGAGGGGGATTTGGGGCCCCCAAATTGGGGGTCACCCCCAGCATTTTAAAGGGGGGTCTGGGAATCTCCCCCAGAAAAAAAATGGTATAAAGTGTTCGTAGGGTATTTCCTACAGTTTATGTATTTCAGTGTACATTACAGTCATACACTGAACTGAAATGCGTAATATTTTCTCAAGAGGGCATGTGGGTGAATTAAAAACTGTCATTATAACTATACGCTGCATGGCAGCTCTGGTTTTGGCCACCAAATCGGTAAAACTTGTTGCCTACTGTGCGCCGCGTTTTACGTACCCCGATACCGCCGAGCCGTGCGACCGATTTTCAACTTGAAAACTCTTGCCGCCGTGAATTATTCACATTTCATCGATCGCTCGCCCGCTCACCGATCGGTGCATGCGAGAGATCTTTTGCAGAGCGACGAACCAAAGTTCAAATGAATATTCTAAAAACTAACTTTTCAGCCAACAGGGCGGCGGCAGCGGCCAGGCCGCGCAACGACTCGCCGTAATTTAAAGCCACCGAGAGCTTCCAGAGGGTACAGGAGGGAGGGGGAGGAGGGAGGGGGAGGAGAGAGGGGGAGGGGGAGGGGGCGGAGGGAGGGGGAGGAGGGAGGGGGAGGAGGTAGAGGAAAAAAGCGAGGGATTTGTGATTTTCAATAAATGTACTCGTTTCATTAATTTATAGAAGATATTACAGGTGCACCCCCACCCGCTCCCTGAATTGCGCCGTTCTCTTGTATGAAATACGATACGACATTTGTTCCCTCCCCCTCTTTATTTCCGATCCTCGGCTTTCAGGCACGGAGTGGGAGGTTCAAAAAAAAGAAGACAAAAATTGTTTGTTTAAATAAGATATTCAAATCCGTTCATAAAACTAAAACACTGGAAACGAACTTTCGAAACATTTCCTGAGCATGAATAATGTGCATGAAAATTACATCCGAAACCGATATGGCGGAATAAGAAAAGGAAAAACAATGAAATAATTGAAAGCGATATTTATCGTGATAACGATTTTGATCCGTACCCGGACCCCGCTTAAAATTTTAAGATGCGACATAAAGAAAGAAAATCTTCTCAGCTTGCTTGTATTCTCTCTCTGCAATCATCACTGTTTATACGAGTATACACATAAAATACATGCAACATCTCCATTGGCGACACCTCCTTTATGCCCATTTCAAGTCTTTATGAAGTATACGGCCCCAGTGGCAAAAGATATGAAAACCCTTGAGGGCGATCGACTCCATTTGCCAAGCTGAAACGATAGAGGGGTCACAAGGGGGGTTTTGGCGAAATCACCTTTTTGCCCATGTTAAGCGAGTAATTTGTCCATTTGTTTCTGTGTATTTTGATGCGGCGTGACGCACCGTGGATCAGAACATGCTTTGATCCACTGTGCGTCTCGCCGCACCAAAATACATGGAAACCAATGGATAAATTACTCGCCTAAACCTGACCGCAGAACCCCTCTTATGGTGGTTACGCAGGTTACCCATTAACCCTTGTGAGCCTAAGGGGGGGTACATTTGTACCCCAGGACAGTTTTTTTGACGCCATTTTGTCAAAACTGCTCAAAATTTTTTGGGACTTCATGACATTTTAAGTTAGGATACTTAGAACTCGTCCACCAAATTTCATTAATTTTTATGAATTTTTGTCGATACTATAGAAATTTAAAGTGTTGGGGAACAAATATTCCCCCCCTTCGTCATGCCAGTTTTAAGTTTGGAACCATCTATTACAGTGAATTTTACGGAAATTTTATGTAGATTAAGAATATTAAGTCAGATCATTGAAAAAAAATTGGAAATTTATCAAAAATGGAAAAATAAGATGGTACCTCATTTCATTTTTTCCATTTTTTTTATTTTGACATTTTTTTTAAAAGTAGGTGTAAATTTGGCAACATAGCAAAAATTTACTCAAATTTCACATAAATTACTCTCTTAGGGTACTAAGTACATAATCCATCCATTAAAGTTTCAAAATTATTGATACTGACTGTGCTGCATGAAAATATCCTTGGGGTACAAAAATACCCCCCCTTAGTCCTTTGTGTTACCGAAATACCTTAGGCTCACAAGGGTTAAACAGCCACTCTAGATAAATGTATGACTGGTTGATTTTCGCTTAAAATAAATGAATTCGGTGATGCATAATCTTGGTCGTTACTCCGTCGTTGGTATATAGACGTTGCATGCGTGCTGTGTGAATTAACATATTTATAGGAAAAAAAAAAAAACTCATTTGTGATTTTGTGAGTGAATTTCGAAGGTTCTTAAAATTGGTGCGCCGTTTTAAGGGGGGGGGGCACCCATGGAAATTCATATACTGTACTATCGACGAATTAAAGATTGTCGCGAGATTTTCACGAGCTTAGTTTCGCCTTCAAGGTTTCAGTTCGGCCACTCTTCATACTCCTCACACCTTGCAGGTGAGAGGCCAGTGGGGTTGGGGCGGGAAAGCCGTAGCAGATTAGTCCCACACTCCCACCTTAAAGTGAATATATACGTGAAAATCTCGCGACAATCTTTAATTCGTCGATAGTACTGTTGCTGTAAAAGTGTGCAAAATAACCGATGGAAAAATCAGTTCGGATTATCTAGCGAGTCATTTCAAAATGTTCGTATAAAAACGAACGAACTCTTATAAAAGGCGATGCGCCTTCATTTTACAAACATATGCAATTAGCTAGCATGCGAGGAAGTAAAGTTACCTCGCACTTTGTCACAATTTTATTTTGAGTACACGGCAAAGCAGTGTTACAATTAGTGATACATTCACAATAAGATTCCAGATAATGTAAATTAACAGTACAGAGGATTTAGATGTATAATTGTATATTCACCCTCACTCCGTTTTGCAATAATTAGGGGACGGGGCACATCATTTTGCGGGGGGGGGGAGTGGCACTTCATTTTGCAGTTGACACACGATGAGACGCTATAACACATTAACGTTGGAAACGTTGACGCAATCTCGTCAATTTTCTGCATACGGCATGAATGTTATGCAATTAGCAAGTACAATTCAGGCTATTAAAGAAAGGAAAAAATAGTGTATTAGCAATTAGGTAAAGCGAAGGTAAATAGGAAATGTCTATCAAGTCCATTATGAAAAAAAAAGGTAACACTCCAGATCATTTTTGCTGTTCAACTTTGCGGTGAAGAGCCTTAAGTATTCCTGGAATCTTTTCTTCCAACGTCCCGGTAGTATAAACAATTCGCCGAACCACCGGCTTATTTACTTTCTGTTTTAGAGAAGCAGCTTTCATTATGTTGGGTTCACAGCTTCATTACTGTAAGGAGTGTGGGGGAAGGTAGTATTTTTATCTCCATCATGTTTTGTTATCCTGCGCTACTGGTTGGACTAGAGAAGCTATATGAATATGTATAGAGAGTTATGGCAAAGAGGGTAGCCAATAAATCAACCTTTGATTGGTCAACTGGATCTGCGGGCACCGCCTTTGGATGCGTTTTGCACGAGTGGCTGTTGCATAAAAATATTTTTGAAGGCAATTCTCGGATTTCCAGCCTTATTTTTAGAAAGAGGCTGCGAGAGTGTTAGCTTATCGAAACCTTATCGCCAACGAGGCGCAGAGCTCTCAAAACGCCGCCTCTGCTCTTCCGGGGCATCGCAAATGACATTTCAATTGAGAAATCAGACTTACGAGCAGACCTGTACATCTCTGGGGCTCCCTAACGCCGACACAGCACAGTAGAGGGCTCTCAAACTGTCCCCTCCGCTCTTCTGTGACATCGCCAATGACATTTCAAATAGGAAATTCGACTTACGAGCCGACCTGTTCATCTCGCGGATTTTTAATCGTCAACGAGGGTATGGCGCATGTATCTCAATACGTCTCAGCCGCTCTTCCGGGGCCCTTGATCTAACAGGACGGCAAAACTGAAAAGGAAGGGGAGGAAAAAGTATGAAAAAAAAAGAGGAAAGCAACTGCGCAATCCGAAAATATTTCCATTCCGAGTTGGGTGCCGCACAATACTGTTGCGGCTGCTCATGTCACCCCTAAGGTAATGGTCCCCTTGATTTCAAAATGTGTATCGCGAACTCTATAATGGGGCTCTAGCAAACTTACTTTTGCTACAGGGAATGGGTCTGTTGCAAACTTTTGCTACAACGATTAAGAGTGTTTAATCTAATGTGAAATTGTCTGAAAAGTCCATTGGTGGCATCAGAAAGTCATAAAATGCAATAATAAACTCACAACAGGTGTTTAATGAAATCCAAGATGGCTGAGAAATATCGAGCAATTTGTATATACATGCACCACGAACATCCAAGGATGGCCAACTTTGACACCCGCACTGGAGGTAGAGGTTATGTGTTTGTTTACATTGTGATTGGTTGTGATCGATATTGTGAGGTTGGCTATCCTTGGATGTTCGTGGTGAATGCGTACATATTGCTCGATATTTCTCCGCCATCTTGGATTTCATTAAATGCCTCTTAGTGAATTTACTATTGCATTTTATGACTTTCTGATGCCACTAAAGGACTTTTTAGGCGATTTTACATTAAATTAATCTCTCTTAATCGTTGTAGCAAAAGTTTGCAACAGACCCATTGGGCCATTGAAGTGTTGATTCTTGCATAAAAACCTGTAAAAATGACGATGAGCAGTACCCTAAAAGTTCACAAAATTCACTCTCAAAATTGGGCTTAATGGCGGAGTGACGCAGATATCATGGGAGATTCCTATCTAAATTACGACATATCTCTGTGTTTCCGTAGAGAAAGTAACAAATTAGACAATAATCTCCCACGATGCCTGCGTTGAGCCGCCATCATAATCTTGTCGTTAAAGCAGTTATGTGAGTTTATTACTCAATTTTATAGTTTCGTGCTTTTTGTGATTTTCGCGGGTTTTCACATCAGATTGGACAATTCATTTTCTCACAGCAAAAGTTTGCAAGAGCCCCATACTTGGCCCGAAATCTTGATTAATTTACTTCCTCTCTCGACTCTCTGTGTCGGTACTTAACTCTTTTATCTTTCAGATCATTATCTTTCCTTTTGTCATCGTCCGGAAACGATCTAATATCAAGAAGAGTTGTGGCAACAGGCATTGAAAAAAGATCGCAGAAAGATGAAAAGTGATAAAAGTGAGCCCCCCAATTCTCTGCGTGAAGAGAAAAAAAAAGAGTCGCAAACTAAAATCATAAAAGAGAAGAAAATACGGAGGAGCACGAGACAAAGGAACAACATACCTATTTTTTTTTAGACATGATTTTTAGGTATACTCTTTTTGAGTCAATAACACCGAACACCAAAGACACGTTAAAACTAAAGAGCAAACAACAAATAAAAAAAATAAATAAAAAAAAAAAAAAAAAAAAAATAGTAATAAAAAAAAAAAAAAAAAAAAACTGATCAGAGGGGATGCGGGGACCCTTTGAGTCTCGCTTCAAAAATCTGACAGGAAGAGGACATCGCTCTCTGAAGAGGGGGTTGTTGTGGCGCGGCGGGGTCGGGTCGACCATCAGAGGCCACGCGGTCTAGTCTTGGCCTTTGGCAGGTATCTCCACCGCTCTCGCTCTTTGGGTTAATTCCCTTAAAATTGATTTTCTTTTGCTACTGAGCAACGACCCCCCCCCCCCCCCCCCCCTCCCCCCATTGGTCTGCAACCCTCAACCTCTTTTTTTTTTTTTTTTTTTTTTGGAGTTAATGCGTTCCGTAAATGAAACCGAGGAAGCAGCTGCCATTGCATGGTTGCAAGATTGTGCAAATACATGTTTACATCGCCTATTTAAATCGATATGGAAGGTGAATGGTTTTATTTTCTGGAAGATTATTCAATAGTGTACCGTTGCAATGCGAAGCGACCTCGTGCGGTGTGTCTTTGCCATATTAGAAATCCTAAAGGTGGATAATACGCTTTTGGATGAAGAAAAGGGTCGTTGGTCGTTGCGTAAATCAAAGTCCCTGTCTTTCTGAGCATTGTCCTTCATCCTTGATTTTTGGTGACTTGTATATACCCATTGAAAGGCCATTGCTGCCAAGTCGGTAAAACAAAATGGAAAGAAATAAAGAAAGAAAGAAAGAAAAAGAAAGAAAGAAAAGAAAGAAAGAAAGAAACAAAAACGACTGCATGACTGAGAATTCTCGAAACCAATTTTTACTTTCCAAAAAGTTAAAGTTGAAAATCCATGCAAAACGTGATCTGAAGAAATTGGTTGAGTAAAAACTATACACGGAAAAAAAAGACTGGTAGAAATTTACCATGTACGCATAGCTGATTTCGGAGTCTTCTATCAAGTATGGTAAATTTCACAAGATTATGGTAAAATATATACCAACATGTTACCTTAATCTACCACAAGATACCTTATGGTAAAATTACTATGCTTGCCAGCAGACGCCAAAATCAAAAATGCAGATGGTAAAATTCTGCCAGTCTTTTTTTCTGCGTAAAGACCATGATAACTATAGTTAATTGAAAAAATCCTCTTGTAAATAAAACAAAACTAATTTTGATAAGCGTTACAAAATTAATTAAAAAAAAATAAATAATAAAAAATTGATAAAAACAAATTAATAAATAGAAAAATAAAAAAATAATGAATAAATAAATAAACAGCTAAACTAATTCAACTGCCGGTTTTCTAGGCCACCGACCGCTGTTGTCCCCAGGCGGGATAGCGAACTCCCATCAGGGATAGAAAAAAAACTTTAAACATTAACCTTTGTTAAAGAAAGGCGAATCCGAAATCTTCATCAACTTGACCTTGGAGGAAAAAGTAGGATTTCTCCTACCAGTGGCGCACGTAGAACTTGAATTTGGTGGGGGTTTCGCCGCAAATTTTTCATTTTCTGAGGCCTTAGGGGGGGGGGGGGGGTTGAAAGCAATTTTGCCCGAAGATGACCTTTTTTAGAGCAAAATCTTGATGCTTATGGGGGGGGGGGTTGACACTAAAACCACCCCCTTCGGTGCGCCACTGTCTCCCACTATTGGGATGCAAAGAACCATAACCCACTTTATCGGAGAATAGAGTCAAAATAAATGAATAAAAATTCAAATTTAAATTTAAAATAAAAATAATATGATTTCATTATCATTTCATTATAATATCATTTCATTAATATGATTTTAATAATTATTGAATTTCCCGTATAAGAGGAAAATCGTAAACAATTACCCCTGTCTCAAATGTAAAAGATCCAAGAGGTGAGGGTCTTTAGATCTGGCACCATTGAGCCTCCTAAAAGTCTACAATAATATAGTTTCAGTCGACCTATTCTTCTTTACCTTTTTATTTTTATTTTTTACTACACGCATGTCGCAGATAAAGGGATAGACAGCGCGCATGATACTATACCCGATTCCACTCGTGCGCATTTCACAGACCGGCTGGCAGCTGAATGAACACACGTGACTGCCAATGAGAAGCCCCAGTGGGAGGACAGAACTTTTTGTATACATATTTTATGTAATAACCTTTCAATGAAAAAATTATTGAAGAAAAAAAAATAAAAAAAAAATAAAAAAAAAAAAAATACTGCGTCCACCAGACGCCAAAAGCGAGCGTGTCTATCTGAAAATCGAAGGAAACTTTTGATAGACGACGGAAAACAAGTAAGGTGTGTTTAAAAACGAGGTTACCAACTTCGATGACGAAATTATAAATTCACTTTATGCACTTCATATCCCTTTATCATATCAAAACGTCAATAATATGTGTCTAAACAGCGAGTCGATCATTTACTTCATCGTTAAACCGATCGTTATGACTGTCTATGAGTGATGCTATCGGTCGAAAATTGTAAATCTTGGCCGTTGCTAATGTAACCATCGTTATGAGTCTCGTTTTATAAAGGATGTTCTTGATTAACCTTTAAATAGCAGGCGCTTCAACGATAGTCCCCATAGCAACGGTCAAGTTTTACAATTTTCAACCAAGAGAACCACTCATAGACATTTTTAACGATCGGTTTAACGATGAAGTAAATGATCGGCCTCCAGGACTGGAATGCAGCTCTATATTCCAAGAAATTTAGTTTTTAGTAAAGTTTTAGTTTTTCGTTTTTAGAAATTTAGAAGTAGTTATATAGAAAAGTAGTAGTAATTTAGTATCCTTTCGATTGCAGGGACAAATATCTGAGAAGACTTTGCCCTAAAACACCAGAAATACTCGTAGAATGCCGAAACGTTGCCATAAAGAAATGAACGCCTGGCATCGAGAAAATGAGATGTAGTTAAAAGTCCAAGGTAAACTTACAGGAAATACATGCTGCAAGGCTTGTGGAGCTTCCATTTTCAAGCGGTTATTATCACATATGTATAGTCACCACCAGGTTTCTGAAACTGCAACAAAAAGAACAAAATGTGTATTGATGAGTTAACATATAAAATTCAATATTGGAGTATTCAAAAAGAATTGGCATGCATCTTTTCTTCTCGGCCAATTCAACGAAAAACTAACCTGGGAGGTAAACATAAAAAAGATACAATTTTTTTTTTTTTTTTTAAGAAGGTTACTTTTTTTCTTACCAAAGGACCTTGTGAAATTTAATGGGGTTAATTAATTAATTTTTAATTTAATTTATTTTTAATTTGTTTTTTCAAGTCGTCTATTTTAGAAATTTTAAAAATTAAACTTTTGAAATTTTACGTGCATTATCTTGTAAAAAAAGGGATAGACGACACATGTAATATGCGTTGTTTTTCGTTTTGTTTTTTGTTTTTTTATTTTTTGTTTTTTTGTTTGTTTGTTTTTTTTTTCAAAACTTCGGAGGAGAAAATCTTAACTGAATTTGGACGTACTCTTCCTTTGGAAAGGAAATAATTGGCCCATTTTATTATTTGGACATTTCCCCACTTTGAGATCACTTTTTTGGACGAATTTGACTTGTGGACTAAACTATAACCTTAAGGATAAAAAAAATGACTTCGGACCAACTATGCATTTAGACAATGACGACTGGACGAACTGTCTGGCAAAATAAATAAGTGAAAATAGAAAAAAAATAAATAAATGAATAAAAACAAAAAATTAGGAAAAAAAATAAAGAAAATATATTTAGAAAAAACTACGAGTACTTTAAAAAATACAAATTTAAAAAATTAAATTTTTTTAAAATTTAATTTATTTATAAAACGTTATAGTATTTATAATAATAAAAAAAAAGTTTGAGCCAATTTCACTCATAATGAGTCTGCAGTGCCCACCCCCCCCCCCCCCCCGAGAGGTGCGAAAATGTATAAAAACTCATCCAAAAGGTGGTGGAATAACATTTTAGCTTCATTCAATTACACTCAGTAGTTTGATTGTAACCACTTTAATTTTGACGCACTTGCAGAGGGATAAAGAGTGTGCCGACGCCAGCCTTACATAAGCCTGAAATGAAGTTTAGCTGTCGGTGTCATTTTAAACTGTCACTTTGCTCGGCAACTGTATTAAAGCCTCCGCTTCAAACAGAATCCGAAACCACTGTTGATATAATGAAGGTGGATTAAGAATTCATCTCACCGGGAGCCATGAAAACTTAGTTTCACGCATTAGCAAAAAGTTTTTAACGGCGGGTTTTCGGAGACAGGGTTTAAATGGATGTAATGGGTGGGGGAGGGGGGAGGAGAAGAAGTGGTGCTAGGGAGAATAGATTGCAGAGCTGTCTCTTTAGAGATGAAGAAGTTTGTGTTGTTGAAGAGTGAAACCCTTTCGCCACTATGAGAAATTATGATCCTAAATAAACCTTCAAATATACAAGGGCGAAAAAAAGAAATTACCAAGCACAGCTCTGCGCTTTATCCTGACTTTGAAAAAAAATACTGGTAAAATTTACCATCTGTATAGCTGACTTTTGAGTCTGCTATCAAGTTTGGTAAATTTTACCATTATATGGTTAAATGCAACGTTCCTTGTGGTGAAACGTACCAACAGGGTATCTTAATGTATCATCATATAGTAAATGCAACGTACCTTGTGATGAAATGTACCAACAAGTTATTTTAATTTACCTCCAGGTAGGTACGATGCATTTACCATACTTGGCAGCAAACTCCAAAATCAGCTATGCATATGGTAAATTCTACCAGTCTTTTTTTCCCCGTGTAATTTTACCGATAAAACCGAAACATACCGAATTACTGAAAATACCAAAATAGGTACCGTTTTTTTTTTTTTTTTTTTTTTTTTTTTTTTTTTTTGCAGTTCAAGAGTGGTTGTTGGAAATCTTGACTGCAAATCGTTATTTGTGACACTTCCACTCCGTATTTATTTGAGACACTGCCTCTATCTCCCTCTTCTTTCTATTAAAACACGCGTGTTAGACAAGGATAGACAAGGGGATGAAACCCGCGTTTTCGATCCTTTTCCTACTCATCTATTCAAAGGGAATATGAAAGGGATAGAAAAGTGCCTGCGGCTGCACCAACAAATTTGCCGACTGTACTATGAATTTCAAAAGAAAAACACCTTGAATGAAATTCTTATTGACAATTGTTCTGTTGTTTTCAATAGAATTTTCGAATTTTCGTGAAGAAAACTTTGAACTACTTTAAAGAATCATCCTGTTTCATTCTTATACACTTGAAAGCCGCAAAATTGTTTCGAGGTTGCCAAGACATAAAATGGTAAAAATTTCGACCAAGGTACTTTCTTTTCAAAGTCATAGTACTTACTGAGGAAAAAGTTCGCAACAGACCAATCTTCTGCTTTCGACGGGACTATAAAATCAAATAAACAAACATCAAGAAAAATGGAAATAAATCAACATAAAAGCACATAAAAAAAGACAGCATGACTTTATTGGGGACTATACATATGTATATAGAGTGTAGGAGCCACGTCTCCATCAACTGAATTTGAGTCTTGATTGTAAGCATATACCTTGAACAGTTGAACGGAGGTCGCAGCACCACCGCACAATGGTCCGAGCAGTGGAGGCTTGTGCATTGCGATATATCGACGTCTACTTCATTTAAATCTATAGAAAAGTATCGATCGTCAGGGGGTGCCATTGAACCCCCGATAAATCGATACTTTTTTATAGTTTTTAATGGAAGGGTCATTAATATATCGTATTTCACGAGCCACCACTGGGTCCGAGATATAGTCAAATGGTGGCCAAAAAATCATAAATTAAATTTCTCATCAATCTATTCTTTACAAACTTTCAAGGCCAATTATAATCACAGAGACCACTCTTAACTCTGGTAATTTAACCCTAACAATGTAAATGGAGAGTTTTTAATGGGGCAGTTGCAAGGGTCTGAAATGTTGTGTTTTTTTATTAAGAAAATGAAAGTACTTGATGAGCTGAGAACAAAGATGCCTTTGGATTTTTCCTATGTGTTTCGGTTTTGGAGATACACTCGTGTAAAGTTGCGAAAATCCGTGTGCGACGTGCGTAGTGACGTCACTAAGTGGAATTCCCATTTAAGACAATGTATTTTGGGCCGAAATTTCATCTTTGGAACATTGGGACTTAATTAGAATCCAAAGGCATCTTTGTTCTCATCAGCTCATCAACTACTTACATTTTCTTTATAAAAAACACAACATTTCAGACCCTTGCAACTGCCCCATTAAGCGTGAAAGGTCAAAAAAGATGGGTTTTTGATGGGTTTTGATGGGTTTTACTTTCTCACTACTATGAAAGTTAGAAATAGAAAAAGTATTGCGATGGCGCAGAGATTTTCAAGGTATCCTGTTTCGATATTTGGCCCACTGACAGTAAATCATGATGATTACAAAATAATTGGCTCTCATCATGCCTAATACTATCCGAACGAATATTCATCCATGAAGTTTCAATATTATTTAATCACATATGTGGCTTGGAGGTGTAAATGCACAAACTTTCTGCGGCATCTGTCTGTATCCATGAAACGTGAAACCCAGCATAACTTTTGAACTATTGATCCATATGCATCCAAATTTTGCGGAGATGTTGCTGCTAACATTCCTCAGAGGGAATTTTTTTTGTTTCTTCGAAATTTTAATTTTTAGGTTAGCTACGGATGAAAAATGGTTTCTTTTAAAATCCATGGGAAAAGTTCTGAGGGTCTCCTCCCCCAGAATATTAAAGGGGGTTGGGGATATCCGCAAGGATTTTAAGGGTGTGAGAAAGTGGTGTTGGTATAGGGTATTCCCTACAATTTATTTCTACTGATTTTTGGCCACTTTCTTATTTCCATCTCAGGTAGACCATAGTGCGCCGTTCACGTTCCTCAAAATAACACATCTCAGCATGTTGTTGAGGTCCTGTCGAACACGTAATTTTATTGTTGAATCGAGGCTAATTTGCTTCAAAATAAACTGCAGGACTCCGAATGGGCGAATGATGGGGCGCATGGGGTGTCCAGCACCATTCATCGGACGGCACACAGCGGTGAGTCCAGTCGAATCTTCTGAATCATCGATTTCTTACAAGTAGGGACTGGACAGTGGACAGTCAAACAAAAGGATACCAAATTCGTATTTTTAATAAACCCGCAGTGGCGAGGCGTGCGATTTGGCAACGTTTATTTTTCCCATTTAAACACATTAGAAAGGTCGAAATGTCTGGTCATCGCCGATGACTGAAGCGTTCGACTTTTTTGGTGAATTTAAATGGAGAAAATACAATGTTGTCAAAATTCAACCCTTTCCATGCTACGCCCGAGTATGTTCATTTCTGTGATTAGATCTGCCTCACACAATTTCAGTTTTTTGTTCATAACAATGGGGGCTCTTGCAAACTTTTGCTGGGAGCAAATGAATAGTCCAATCTTATGTATAAACCAGGGGAAATCACGAAAATGACAGTAAAAAGGTCTCAAATTCAGTTATAAACTCACAAAACTGCTACAATGGCAATATCGTATAATAACGGTTCAACGTAGATATCACGGGAAATTTCTGTCTAATGGGGCTGTTGCAAGCAGGCGCATGCAGGGTCAGAAATTGTGTTTTTACAAAGAAAGTGCGATAGTATTTGATGAGCTGAGAACCAATGGTGCCTTCGGTGTTTTCCCAAGTGTACCGGTTCTGGAGACACACGTGTAAAGTTGCAAAAATTGTGAGCGTAGTGACGTCACTACGAGAAATTCCCATTTAAAACAATGTATTTTGGCCCAAAAATCTCATATCTAGACTAAAACTAGACTTAATTAGATATCAAAAACACCTTTCTTCTCAGCTCATCTAGTGCTTTCTTTTTCTTCATAAAAACACATCATTTAAGATCATTGCAACTGTCCCATTCGTTATACTTTCTCTTAGGAAACACAGTCATAAGTGTCAGATTAGGTAGGAATCTCCCTCGATACTTTGCGTCTCTCCACCATTTCAAGCTAGATTTAGTGAGGTACGCGATTTTTTTAGCATACTCATCGTCATTTTAACAGGTTTGTATGCAATAATCAACTCTTCAATTCCCTCTAGGAATATTTAACGACCAACTTAATTTTAATGAGTAAACATTGATTTATCTTCCTAACTTAACCGACGAAGATATTTCTTATAAATAATATATATATAGGTACTACTCCTTACAATACTAACTTAGAAGAACAGCTCTCTCCCCCCTCTCTCTCTCTCTCTCTTTACTCTTTTTTACTCTTTTTAACTCTTTTTACTTTATCTAATGCTCCTCTTACAAATTAGTTTTTTCGTCAGTTTTCAAACCACATGAGTCATGAAAATCCAGCTTGGATATTTTAACAATGGATGATTTTTTGCAGGGCACATACGAGGGGCGTCTCAAAAGTAAGTTCCGCGGTCGTATATCTCCAAAACTAATAACGAAAAATAAATTTCGTAAAACATGTTTTATTAGGCATACTCTCAGCTTTTCAACGAGCTAAAGAAATTGAAATTTGGTTGAACCGTTTCCGAGATATGTCGTTTTTACCGAGACTACCTCTGGTCGCCGCGTGCCCGCCTCGTGATAGCGAAGTGGACTTAGGCCAAGCGCTCGAGATCCTCTGCTTATCTCGCATTGTCTTCAAACCTGGTATCTTTGATAAGGATACTAACTAGGGGAAATTCCTGTCTTCTTACGCACCTGATGCTGATTCTATTGAGATAAATTCTCGATTTAACCATGATTAGCACATCACTGAAAATCAATCAGTTTAGTGCGTGTCACCATGGAGTTACCGTTGCAAAACGTGGCTGATTGTGAAGTGCGTGCAGTCATTCACGCAAAATTTGTTGGATCAATTTGCTTGGGACATTTTCCCTCATCCCCCATATTCTCCAGACCTTGCAGCAAGTGACTATCACTTATTTACGGAATTGAATGTTCATCTGGGTGGGCAACGATTTGCAAATGACGAAGAAGTGAAGCAGGCAGTTGGTTCTTCCAGAATCAGGACAAGCAGTGGTATGCAGATGGCATCAATAAATTGCTGCGACGGTACGATAAATGTCGTGGATTGAAAGGAGAGCACGTCGAAAAATAAGGTCAGAACGTCCAAACATAATCATCTTCTTTTTGGAATAAATCCCCCTCACCTCCCGCTCCTCCCCACGTTTTCCCGAGCGCAGGAAATTCGAAGTTTCCTACGAATGGCCGGAGGCGGGCACGGGGCGACCAGAGGTAGTCTCGGTAAAAACGACATATCTCGGAAACGGTTCAACCAAATTTCAATTTCTTTAGCTCGTTGGAAAGCTGAGAGTATGCCTAACAAAACATTTTTTACGAAATTTATTTTTCGTTATTAGTTTTGGAGATATACGACCGCGGAACTTACTTTTGAGACGCCCCTCGTATTAATAAAACGGATCATTTTTTCAACTGGACGAAAATTCGTTGAGAAAACAACCGTAGACATGAAAATTTGGTTAAAAAAAAAAAAAAAAAAAAAAAAAAAAAAGGACAAGGAATACCGGACGAAACTTCCAACAACCCTCACAAAAATCTTTCACGTGCCTCAAGATAATCCGATAAAAACGAGTCGTTTGATGGATTCGTTCATTCCACGGTTTCGTTCAACTGAAGGACACACGTTTACAAACGAGTCAAAACTGTTTGTTCCATTTTTAAACTTTTCTTTTTTTCCCCATCCCTCTATTGCAAGCTGAGGATGATCCAAGGCAAATATACCAAAGACTGGGGGATTCTTGTCACATCAAACCCAGTTCTTCTTGTATTTTTTTTTTTTTTTTTTTCCTCTCTCTTCTCCGCAGACAGTCAAAATCTCCGCAGTGAATTGCTCGTCCCACTATTTCCATGAGAATGAGATCTTTTGACACTAATTAACTACATTTAACCGAGACTGACTTCATTACGCGTCGTCATCGGATAGCCATACGCTAATACGCGCCGTCTCTCTGAGCCTCTCTTTAGTGTTGGCAGATGTACGGCTTTCGGCCGTATACTTCCCATAAGATTCAATGGTAAATATACGGCTTCCAACCTCAAAACTGGCAACACAGCTTTCCTTCCTAAACTGATGCTAATTCCAATCTGTCATCCGACACACTACCTTAAAAAAGTTGAACCTCGCACATCAATTAATCCCAAGTGCCAAACTACCAGGGAGGAGCATATAAGAGCGCAGCCTTTGTATTCTCTCTCTCTCTCTCTCTCTCTCTCTCTCTCTTTCTTTCTCTCTCTCTTACTTTCATTTTAGCTACGAAATACCCACTCTCTAAAATCCACGGTCAATTTTCAGAGACCCTCTTTCCAACAACACTCCCCCCTCCCCCTCCCTCCTGACCAATAATTATCGTCACACATAATCACTTAATTCCAAGTATTTTCATTTTGAACCAACCACTTATTTTTATTTTTCTAATTCTCCTCTTTTTTCCCGAGGTAAATCCTCGATCTATTTTTGCTTGCTATAGCATTTATAGTTGAAAAAAATTTAGTGAGTGCACGAGTCTGCAAGTGCAATTTCTCCTTATTTCGCGCGACTGGATATAATTCAAAGAAGATCATAGCAATGAAATAATGAAATAGAAACTGAACGAGGTAGAGGAACTGAAACGGGTATTAAGTGGGCGGAGTTTTACCCCCCCCCCCCCCCCCAACCTGACCAAAGTGACGGGTTGAACAATTTTTTTTTTCTTCTTCTTCTTCCTTCCTCCCATCAGGATTAACATTCCTGTCATGAAACTTTGAGTAAACTGCACTTAGGTTATAATTGAGGCTGAGTCCGAAGAAGAAAAGTCCGTGGAACATCGGGTGTGCTCTTTTGAGGGAATACTAATTGATTCATAGCGCTGTAATCTCCAAGAAAGATCACAGCTGACGTTTTTTTTTTTTTTTTTTTTTTTTTTTTTATATGCGCAAGCGCTTCTGCAAGTGAAGGTCGTATAATTATTATTGCTTTTACCGTCCATTTTTCAGGCTTAACTTCGGTGAGCATCAACCCATTTATCCCTAATCTAAAATGAGTGATTCCTTTTTTTCTAATTTTTCTGCGTTTAATTGAAATTAGTATACAGGGTGTTTCAGATTTAACAATATGAGATTGTACATCCACTTTTTAAGTCAAAATGGAGCAATGTTTTTTTTTGTTTACTTTGATCAAAAGGGTCTTAAAATGAGGCTGTACTACAGTTTCGCACAAGTACATTTTCGCACACTTTTTTCTGAAACACACTTTCGCACAGTTACACTTTCGCACAGTCTGTATTAGTGCACAATCTGGCATCACTGCTCGACTGCATTGTGAGGTGGGTCGGTTCAAATAAGAGTGCATTTTCGAGGCCTCTTTTTTTCGAGAATCTCAAAAATTGAAAGACGTTAAAAAGCTTTGCTATGATACTTTATGATCCTTAAGGGTGTAATAATCAGGTTTAAGCAGTGGGGTCGAAAGATATTTGCCCAATATTTAGTTTTTGAATGATTAAAATTGAGTTCTGACGATTTTCGTCATTACCGTAACCTCAATATTTTATTGCGAATTTTTGCTTCCTGGATAAGTAAATGAGTCATTAAGTACATTTTTTGTTTTAGATCAAAAACATGGTGTATAATCATACATTGTATCAAAATATAATCAATTCTAGGAGTAAAAAATAGTAATATTTTGTGTTCCTTAACTAAACTTGCAGAAAATGTTGCAATTGGCTGCTCACATTTTGTTCTCACAATCGTAAAAAAAAAACTGAGCAGGTCAAATGATATTTTTCTGTGAGGATTACATGGTAAATTAGCCTTCTTACAACATTTTTATGGTTTTGAGATCATTTACAGTCATTTAGCAACAAAAAATGGGCCGGTTACGGTAATGATGTAGAGGTTACGGTAATGATCATGTACACATGGCTAAGATCGTTTTTCTCACTGGCGTATCTGAAACCGGAGGATGGAACATCTCTACTGTGAATTCACTGAAAAATTCGTCACCTTCTCCAGAATGCACTAAATTCGCCGAATATGTCGAATAGGTCGAAAAGTTATGAAACGTTGCCAAATTGTGCACCAACCGAAACTGTGCGAAACTGTAACTGTGCGAAAGTGCATTTCTAAAAAGTGTGCGAAACTGTACAAAATCTTGTTTCTGTGCGAAAGTGTCTACTTGCCTAAAATGATACCCCTCTGAGCTATGTTTTCACGGTTTGGGTTAGTTTTTTTTTATTATTATTATTATTTTTAATTATGGCTCTATACAATAGTTTTGAATGAAATTGCACTCAAATTTGAAGAGACGGTTGAAAGACGACTCGTTAAACTCATTCGTGCGATTTTAAGCTGGAGGAAAGAGAAATGATATTTAAAGTTTATTCTTTCTCATAATGGAATCAATGTATTTCCAACCACCAAACTGATTACGAATTGCACATCTATGGATTTCTATTCAATTTGTACTTTTCATCCCTTTGGATGATCATGAAAAATGAAATTTTTATTTTTATGGCTTTATTTTTTATTTTTAGCATTCAGTGGCGTAGCGTGCAAATTTGGCAACGTTGCAGATCGGCCATTTAAACTCATGAAAAAGATCGAACTATTGGGTGTTTGGGTTTAAATGAACATAGTACAACGTTGCCCAAGTGCACGCTACGCCACTGATAGCGTCTTCTCGCCAGACTCATCGTTTGATATCATAAGGGGCGGTAGCCCCCGGCCAAGTAAAAAAAAAAGAAAGAAAAAAAAGTAAGAACAAGAACAGAACACAGATGCCAAGAGACGCGGTCGGGGCACCGACACTTATATACACGCAACAGAGCAAATTTCGCGATTTCGGCGTTTTGGGATCGTTAATCATCGATTCCAGTTAAGCCGCTAATCAAAACCCCATATCACCCCATATCGATCGATTTGCCACGCGCTCGAGATGATGATTCTAAAATTTCAAATCAATCGGACAATTTATAAGAAAGATATTAAGAAAAAACAGCTAATTTAAGCCTCTAAAACTGCACGTTTGGTCATCATGAATTTTACACGGACGATTGCGAGAGAACCATTGCTCCAAATCATTAAAACTTGGTACCGTTAGATTTGTAATGTTCTAGTGTAAGTTGCTTTCAATTTTGAGACCAATCCGACTTCAGTGCTCGGAGAAATCGTCAAAATACTTGACGGTTGTTCCGTTTCAGAAGCATTTCAGAGCAATTAATCGGAAAGTCCTACAGGGTAAACGGTGGCACGGATCGAAGAAAACTTGGTACAGAAATGTCCGTATTGCTTCCGTGTGCGTGCTTTTCTCAACATTTTAACGATCCGAGCAATATTAAGGGAGAAATCTTCAATTGAATACATGTCAGTCATAGAATAAGAGACAAGAGAATCGTTTTAATTATCAGTTGTTGTAACCGTCGCCCACCAGACGGCGCCAACCTCCAGTCGACCGACTGTCAAACAAACCGGTACTCGGTAGCGTTCGATGATGACATGTTTTTGTTTATTTGTTTTCATTCGGGTGATTTTGTTTTGCTCGTCGTGTTGATCGATTCGGTTACGACTGTATTCGAATTATTGGCTTTCTTTAAAATGAAAGTGTTTGCGGCCACCATTCACTTCATTCTTTACTCCTTGCTCGCCTGATGGATTCTGTGATTTATCCTCCAACTTTGCTCGGTAAATCAGAAATCAGTGTTGTTTTTAGTCGGAGTCATTGCGGAGGTGCAACTCTTTCACCTGGACTGTTTAACGTGAATAACAATTCATCTATTATCTAGTATGTAGTGCCGTGACCGAGTTCTTAACTAACAAAATAGTTTCAGATAACTTCGCTGTGGAATTCGGTAACCTACGGGTGCTTCTAGCTTTTGTCTCTGAGGCTACCGTCATGCCTACCTATTAAGTACCTAACCCTACCTAACCATACTATTTGTTATTGGTGTCGTGTCATGCAACCATTGAATTTGCTCACTGAACTCTGTATATTTAATAATATCTCGCATTTATTGTGGTCAGTGTGTTCCTTGATTCTGGGCTGGGTTGCTCATTCTTTCTGTCGCAAATGAAGCCTGCTCGGCCCCCTCTACTCAGTTCGTCAGTCTCGGGTCACCTTTCCCCATTGTATCTGAGCTGCCATCATAATGGATGATACTGCATGTAGATCCAGTCATACATGTAGTCACCTTAAGTCTGAGCTGTTAGTCAAGTATTTCTCGTATCCGAGGGTTGTGAAAAAAAACCCTGACCCAGAAATCTTTGCGCCGACAGTTAGCTAATTCAGCAGAAGGATATGCAGCCTGATCATATCTCTACTAGAGGAAGTAGTGTGTAATAAAGCATTCACGAAGGTAAAATTCCTCAACCTAGTAATAACCTCTCTCAGCTATTCTTTACCAGACCAGAATGTGTCTCTATGCTTGTTCACTTTGGTTATACTTCTATAACAATCCCAGACTAGTAGTAAGTAGTAAATAATGGGCGGAAGCTTTTCTGTTGATTGTGAGGGTGATTCGATTAACTTGGTATGCGTGGTCTTACATGAGATGGCAGTTGACAGCTTGAACTGCTCTCTGAGCAATTGATAAGCTGGTGCTTCTGCCTATTTTTTGATGCGCTGCGACATCACTTTGGGACCAACTGTAGGCAAAATCAAACTGTAATCTATACTAAGCTGAACAACCTCAACCCTTCTGATTATTTGATGAGAAGATAGTGTATTTAATGGTATATTTGGTAGAGAACCACATCAACTGACTGCTTGTTTACCCATCTTAAACACATTTACTTACTACCGTAGCTCTTCTCCAGCTTTCTGCACTCCATGAATTTTTTTCTTACATTGTTTCTGTATGTTGTAACTTCATATCAAATGATACACAGAAACATGTACTAGAGGTCGTTTCAGGAAGGAGGGAGGGAGAGAGGGAGGGCGAGGGAGAGGGAGAGAGAGGGAGGGAGGGAGAGAGAGAGTGAGAGGTTGAGAGCAAAGATTATTCATGTTTCAGACAGAGTTTGATTAGATACTTCAACCGCGGACTAATCCTGCGTCAAACTGTTGCTCTAATTTTACAATCATGATGCTGTGTCATGCTGTGCCAATGCAAGTCAGCAATGTCTTTTAAGCTTTGAACCTTTGAGAACAGATTTAAGCTCATCTGCAAGCACCCCGGCCCATAAAAGTGTAGCTGATCAGTTCTCTTGTTCTAAAAATCCTCTCTCTGCATTCAGTGTACACCAGGAAGTAGCTAGATTTGCAGAAAGAAAGGCAACATGATGCACCAGAGTTTGTGAATGCCTTGATCCGCAAAAATTCCCAACTACAGGAGGAAATTGAGTTTTATGAATTTCATGAGATTAAGTGTGATCATTGCGGACATGTAAATAGAAATTCTAATCTCAGCAGAATTTTGCAACTGCCTGTAAGCTTAAATGAACAGAGTATCACCAACATGATCAAAAATTATTCTTCGTGGAACTATCCCGAGGGTTTAAAGTGTGAACTTTGTTGATGCGGCAATAAGAAAAAATGCACTTTTATCAGTAATACAGGAAAATGCTCACTATCCAATTATTATTGAATAAGTGGGAAAATGGACAAAGTGTCAAAATAACAAATTTTCAACTAGATGATCTCCGTTCATCTGATCTTACTGTTAATGGTAGTCTCTTCAGGTTGCATTCAGGGATGTTCCATCATATGGAACAGTGACAGATTCGGGTCACTACACGGTTGTTGTGCGCTTGGAGTATGATAAAAAAATTTGAGCAAATGACCAAAACATTTCTGAGTGTCGATGACCCGAGGGGACCAAGGATGCCTACTTGCTGTTCTATTGTAAGGTGGAATAATTGCGACGAATAACTAAATTGAACCAAACCATTTTAAGAAAGATGGACTCAATGGCAATTAATTCATGCCAACATTCTTGCGTGTCTGCACACCTAGCAGGTTTGTTTAAATTTCAACAATTGCCATTTTTAAGCTCGGTTCGATGATTCATGTACATAGTGAACTCGAGCGGCGGAGGTTTTAGTGGGTATGCCACACTCTAATACTATTCAAGAGACATGCTGGAGAATCTCACACAGAGCCTTTAAAAGGTCAGGTTATAAAAACTTAGCTCATAAAAAAAAAAAAAAAAAAAAAAAAAAAAACAACCCAATGCAATCAGAGATTGGTAACATTTGATTTGTATTATCAACCACCAACTATTTGCAGTTGAACTCAGCTTTTTGGTCAAGCCAGAATCATCCAAGTGTCTCCCAAAACGGGCACTGATATTGCCACAAAAACTTTAATCAAAATGATTAAAGTAAAAAAGCTGGCCAAGCAAAATTGTGTCTCCCAACTCCGCTTCTCCTTCCTTTCTCTTCTCTCCCCCAATTTATTTTATATTGCAAGCTGGTTCATTTGACTTTACACTTGCTAAAATCCAAATTTCCGAGATTATGGCTCTCTTTTTTAGCGCCAAAAGGCACTGAAATCAGGGAGCCAAGTTTACTTTCTTTCTTTCTAACTCCGTGCCAGTATGCAATCTGTGATACCGCGCACACTTTTAACCAACGAGGCGGGAGGCTGGCTGGCTGAGTTGACTGATTAGTCGACGCCGCTAACGCGGCGCGACTGCTGGGTTGCGATTGTTTTCTTCGATTAATCGCACAAATATTGCTGATATAACACGGAAGTCAAGGAATCTGCGGTGAAGAAATTATTACCACTGCCGTCTCTACAAATCAACGAAGAGAGAGGGGGAGGGGAGAGGGAGAGAAAGAGAAAGAAAGCGGGGTAGTCACAATTTATTTCAAGAAATAATTGGAAGAAAAAATTGAAAATGAAGGAGGAACTTCAGACTTTGGCCGGGGTTTTTTTTTTGGGGGGTATTGGTGAAATGACTGTCGGATACTTGGAGACGTTTTCTGAGAATTTGAATGGGAAAAAACCCCCCGGCCAAAGTCTGAAGTTCCTCCTTCATTTTCAATTTTTTCTTCCAATTATTTCTTGAAATAAATTGTGACTACCCCGCTTTCTTTCTCTTTCTCTCCCTCTCCCCTCCCCCTCTCTCTTCGTTGATTTGTAGAGACGGCAGTGGTAATAATTTCTTCACCGCAGATTCCTTGACTTCCGTGTTATATCAGCAATATTTGTGCGATTAATCGAAGAAAACAATCGCAACCCAGCAGTCGCGCCGCGTTAGCGGCGTCGACTAATCAGTCAACTCAGCCAGCCAGCCTCCCGCCTCGTTGGTTAAAAGTGTGCGCGGTATCACAGATTGCATACTGGCACGGAGTTAGAAAGAAAGAAAGTAAACTTGGCTCCCTGATTTCAGTGCCTTTTGGCGCTAAAAAAGAGAGCCATAATCTCGGAAATTTGGATTTTAGCAAGTGTAAAGTCAAATGAACCAGCTTGCAATATAAAATAAATTGGGGGAGAGAAGAGAAAGGAAGGAGAAGCGGAGTTGGGAGACACTTTTTTGCTTGGCCAGCTTTTTTACTTTAATTAGACATACTTCACACTTCACAGTGCAAAATACCTACATTGAAGCCCTTGAAATAATTATAAAATAAGTCTGAGTGTACTTTCCTCATACTCTCGACCGTTTGACAAGAATTTTACTAAAGTCAAATTAATTATATTCGAGAAACCCTAATGAAGAGGTGTTTGATCCCCTTTATTTTTTCAATACAACGCGTTTTATGTGAGATTCCGGGGTGGATTTACATCTCTTGAGGCCCTACGCAGTTTTGAATTTGAAGTCCCTAAGAAGAAGGGTAGGATGCCCTGGGGGTTTGAGAGCACCCGCCCAAAAGACGGGGGGGGGGGGGTTTAGGGTTCCTTCCCATTTTTTTTTTTTTTAAAGTAGGCATTGAAATTCAGTTTCAAACTGTTTTTTTTTTTCAGCAAAGTTGTTATTACTTTATCCTTACGCCTTTTTTATTCTCCTTTTTCACTCTTTTCCTAACTTTTGCTCTCTTTTTCTATATTTTTCTCTCTATTTCTCTCTTTCTCTCTCTTTTCCTCTCTTTGCTCTCTTCTCCTCCTATCTTTTTGCCTCTTTTTCTCTTATTTCTCTCTATTTCTCTCTTTTTCCCTCTTTTTCGGTCTTATTCTCAATTTTTCTTTCTTTTTCTATATTTATCTCTCTGTCTGTTTCTGTCTTTTTCTTTTGTTCTTTCTCTCTTCGTGAAGAGAGGCCCAGGCCCCCCTAGGTCTGAAGCCCTACGCAGTTATTGCGCATTTTGCGTAATGGTAAATCCGCGCACCTGGTGAGATTATCAAAGTCGAAGGTAAAAACGTCAGCGCTTTCATCTCAACTTAAAACACTTTCGAAGTGAAAAAATGAAAACGCTTCACTCGGGTTTTCGCAACACGCGGCTGTTTAATTAATTTAATTTTGAAAAAAGCTTAGCGGCTAGGCAACCTCTAATCAATTTCTGTCGTCAAATGCTCAAGACTTTCAGAAAAGTACTCGCAGACTAATTTTATGATTATTTCAAGGGCTTGCATGAATCCTGCACCAAAAAATAATTTTAAACTCAAAGAGAGCAATTTTATTTACAACTTCAGCCACCATGTTAAAGAAGTACTACGGTTTATTTTCTCGAACTTTCAAAACGCATGGCTCAGAGGGGAGGCATTATAAGGCCTGGGAAAAATAATTTTATTTTGCCTTGTAAAATAGGTCCTTGACTTTCACGACGTTGAATCTGACACACCCTGTAAATATTCATTATTTTTTTTTTTTTTTTTTTTTTTTTTATTTTTTCAAAAAGAAGAGGGTTTCATTTAAGGTGGTTTCCGGAAGGAGAGTCCATGAAACATAGCTGTGCTCTTTCCCTCAAATCAGCTTCAGGACTCCATTGAAAATCATTCGGAAGAGCGAACTGCTTGTTATTTGATGGGCCTATGCATAGAAACCATCACAAGTATCCTCAGCAATTTGTTTCCTCTTGTCTGTAATTGCGCAGATTCTTCATTGAGAGTCCCTTTGAAGGAACGATCTGTAGAGAGTATACATATAGCCACGCGCTCAACGAGTTCTGGCTGGTTTTTGGGTAGAGTCCCTTTGGTGGAAATATTGTATAGGGAGGGAGTACCAACACGACGTCGACGCTTTATTCGATGGGGCTATTGCACACTTTTGCTAAAAGCGATTTAATAGTCGATTCTGGTGTAAAACCCTCGAAAAATAACGATGGAAGCACTAAAAACTTCCAAAATTCACTCCTAAACTAAATAAGTAAACGCTTTTTTTTTTTTTTTTTTTTTTTTTTTTTTTTTTTTTTTTTTTTTTTTTTTTTTTTTTTTTTTTTTTATTAGTATTATTTGTGTGTGCATTGCACTCACTCAACCCTGCACTTATTCGCAATAGAAGCGAATATTTGACAGTATTCTGTCTATTAATTTAAATAACTTAACACAGTTGGCAACGTAGTTGCTAAATGCTCAATTCTAATTTATGTTGAAAAGTAACACGAATTCAATAAATATACATTTTTACATTTTATCCCTTCAGAAAGCGACCTGAAGACAATTCAAACGTTTTCCGACGTTTTAATCTCCTGATCAGATTCTCATTATCAAACAGTACTCCTTTATTTGCTCGAGCGTAATGGTGGCTGAGGGCAGTAATGATGGGAGATTCCTATCTTAATTTCGTCACTCTCTCTATGCAGGCAAGGATTATGCACAGAGTAATTAGTCATCAGAGTAGTGATCCGCATTCGATGAATAGTTCAATGACATCTACTGACACCGCGGGTGTCAAATGAAAGTCGTCACTCATTGGTCACTTCTTGATGGAGTTACAGTATTGTTAGATGGGAATCTCCCATTATTACTGCCCTAAGCCGCCATTACGCTCACGCAAATACAAGCGTTTATTAATGAGTTTAGGAGTGGCTTTTGGAAGTTTTCAGTGCTGTCATCGTTATTTTTGGAGGCTTTTACACCGACTAATGAATCGCTCATAGCAAAAGTGTGCAACAGCCCCATTGAGTGGAGTCGACCGCGTTGTGAACGCATTCGACGGTAAAACTTCGAGAGTGGACCAGTGGTATGGACGGGCGGATTTGCCGACATTCTTTTCTGTTGCGCCTTCGATGTCGTCGACTCCTGTCTTTTGAGTCAATTCCAAACTCTGTAAAATTATCCTTAGTAGTCAGTCTCTTTCCCGTTTTGCTATATTCTAACTAGAGATGACAAAGTTTTTCTATTCCCCTCCTCTTTTTTTTTTTTTTTTTTTCCTCATACTGCGGTCTTCGAGATTCGTATTTTGTCTCGCGCATATTTTACAGCCGCGCCGCGGCCGCGCCGCTAACTGTCGGCCTGTTTATACAGATAAAAGGGGGAGGTGGCTAAACGAAGCAATTATACTTATTTATGAAGTCGTTAAGTGTGAAATAATGTCGTTCGAGGGAAGACCCAGCTTTAAAAGGGAAAAAAAGTGTAGATGGGGGAAAGGTAGGGGTGGGGGATGGTGGCGAGGGGGGGGGGGGGGGGCGGAGATCCGTAACTTGGAAAAGCGTGAGTTTAGATCGCGGGGGGGCGGCGAGGCAGCATATGTGCTCTGTTTCAATTTTTAAATAGAAACATTAAAAATAAAAACAGATGACGCGGGGGGTGCAAGAAATGATGTACAAGTTGAATAAAGTGACACACGCGGTCGCCGTTTGTATACGTATGCACTTCGTTTATGTGTATATATATGTAGTTATATGGCCGCGTGCTGATGAGTGATGAGGCCGGGCGGCGCGGCTGCTGCGCTGCAAAGCAGCTGCAATCAGGTGAGTGAGCTAAACCCATTTCATGTGACATGATATTAAGCTGACGAAGGTGAAGGCTACAAAATGACGATACGAGGAGCGTGTCCCCAGAAACTGGGATTTTGACACGAAAAGGGAACGATACGGGTGCTTCGCTGGATCCAGGAATTTGCCTCTTTCTCTCTTTCTTCCTCTCTCTCTTTCTCTCTCTCTCTCTTTCTCTCTCTCTCTCTCTCTCTCTCTCTCTCTCTCTCTCTCTCTCTCTCTCTCTCTCTCTCTCTCTCTCTCTCTCTCTCTTTTTATTCTCTCTTTGTCTTCCTCTAACTGTCTTTCATGCTCTATCTCTCCCTTTTTCTCTCTTTTTTTATTCCCCCCCCCCTCTCTCTCCTCTCGCACTCTTTCGATTGGAGCGTTCGTGTTAGAGACATACGAAAGATAGAGGACTAAAGTCACGTGATGGCCCCTGCCTTTTCCTATTTTCCTCTAAACGAACTTTCAAATGCAGTCAATAACTCATGTATTCAGAGGGAAATTCCAACGTTTCGGGGTTTAAAAATTTTATAGTGAGTTTAGCTTCCTACATAAACAGGCGGTTCTGTATTTCTAGTAGTATGCTGGTGAAAATATAGTGTACAATTCAGGGCGGGATATATGAAACGGAGGCGATTACCTAGAGTGAAAAATAGTTTTTTATTTTTTTTTTTTTTTTTAAATTTTCGATGTAAGCATCGTTATTTTGTAGATAAAAAACTATTTGCCATGATGTTGTAGCAACAGTATGCAACAGACCCTTTCAATTTTTCTGTCTCAAAAAAATAGTCAACATGACACCAGGGCCGTCGCTAGGGTATCTGCCGCCGATAAGCGAGAAAAAATTTTCCGCCCTCCCGCTGGGAGGGGGGGGGGTTGGCGGGTGGCGGCGCGCCGCGCGGCGGCTCATCCAATTTTTTCGACAGTTAGGGACATCTGCAACGCACTTTTCCCTTTTTTTTCAGCAGAGAAACTGCTTAGCGTTTATCAAAAAAAAAGGGAAACTTTTTTCACGGGCTGAAGAAAATGCACGTTTTTTAAGGGTTTAGTATAACTTTCTTGTATAATTAGTTTCTTTAAGTATCTCGATGGTTCCACACCAAATTTATTTTAGCAAACGCTGAAATGTATCAGGGAATTGCATCCTTTAAACGTTTGAAGTTAACGAACAATAGGTAAATGAATGTTTTTTCATGCTGCTCGGTGCCCCTCACCTCACAGTTTCTTCATCCTTCTCAATTCTTTTTGTCCGTCTTTTCTTCACCCCCATTTTTCTTTTTTTTTCCCTTTTTCCCTTTCCTTTCTTTCTCTCTTTTTTTCATTTTCTTTCCCTTTCCCTTTTTTCCCTTTTCCTTCTTTATCTTCTTCTCCTTCTTCTTTTTTTTTTCTTCTTCTTCCCCAAAATTTTGCCGCCTCTCATAATTTTCCGCGGTGTGCACGCACCCCGCACCCCGCTAGTGACGCCCTGTATGACACTTGAAGTGGCAGAGCTCTCGTATATGTATATTGATTTTTTTTTTTTTTTTTTTTTATTTTTAAAAAAAAAAAAAAACAAAAAAAAAAACAAAAACAAAAAAAAAAAAAAAGTACCAAAATGTGTCTAACGGGTCCCGAATCCAGCTTTTACATCCACGTACAGTGGCGTACATAGGGGGTAGCGAAGCAGAAAATGGGGGGGGGGGCAACGTCTGTAGGGGCGCAATTTCACTAAGAAAAATTGATGGAATATTCACATTTAAAAAAAAAAAAAAAAAAAAAAAAAAAAAAAGGGGAGGAAAGGAAAAAGTAGGAAAATGGTGGGAAAGGGATTCAATTTTCGTCAGGTTTTTGCTGAATAGCAGGTCGACGGTAAAGGGGGGGGGGGGGACTCCGACTTCAATGCGACGGGTAAAACAAGTTATAAATCCTAAACATAATTTTAAAAGGCGCTGAATGCGTTCATACCTGATTCTGTTTGAGAATGCGGCCTGGCGCGGGCGGGGGGCGAGGCGGGCGCGGAGGGGGCGGGCGAGGGCCAGAACGAGCGAATTTTCTCTTTTCAATTGCCCTCGTGCAATTGTTTCTCTACGCAGAGTCTCCGGATGCAGTGTTGACTCAAAATAATATTTTCAATACATTTCCCTACTTTTTTGGGCTGCAGAGTGAAACTATATACAAATTATACAAATATGAATGGCTTGAGAAGATGGTTATGATTAGTAAAAATTAAGGGGGCTAGGAAAGGGGGTGCAAATGTAAAACGGGGGAAGGACAGTGTCAGAGAGGGGTAGAATGCGCTGGGGAGAGTGGGGGAATGGTGGGGGAGGGGGGGAGAAGGTTGTGGTGGTATAGGGGCGCCAAATTCAAAACCGCGGGGGGCGCAACGTCAGCACGGTACGCCACTGTCCACGTAACAAAGAGATACTGAGAAGATGAAGGTCATAGACAAGTGCACACTAGACTGGTGCTCCGTCGACAGCTTCTGAATACATATATTCATACGTCGCATCTGGACTACATGCTCCATTTTTTTCGTCCCTCTCCAGAGTTGGGCAAAAAAATATGCGGAAATTATTCGGTGTGTCCGGCAACGCCGAGTCAATCGAATTATTCGACGAATAATTCTACAATTGACCTATACCTTCCGTGTGTTTCCCTTTCCTCAACTCAGGGAGCAAACCCAGTTTTCAGTGTTGCCGGAGTCATTTCATTATTTCTGATTATTCGGTTGCCCAACTCTGTCCCTCTCCACTCTCCAGTAAGAACTATTTCAATTTGATTCGCCCGTCCTGCAAAAATCCTTCTTCATTGACGAGGTAACTTAATGTGGCAACTTTGGTGTGCGCAATGGAAAACCAGCTCCAAAAGGTATATCGCATGTCAAAATTCGTACTTTCGCCCGCGTCTGCGAGGCTGCAGCCACATCACCAAAACTAGGAAGCAGAGAGAGAGAGAGAGTGAGAGAGGGGAGAGAGGAGAGAGAGAGGAGAGAGAGAGAGAGAGAGAGAGAGGAGAGAGAGGAGAAGAGAGAGAGAGGAGAGGAGAGAGAGAGAGGGGAGAGAGAGAGAGGAGAGGGGAGGTGAAGATAGAGACGGGGGTGGAAGAGAGCATGTTCCCTAAAACTAAGGATCCCAATCTTCTACGACGCGACGTAGTCACCGAGTCGCGGTTCAAGCCGAGGGCGGAGTACGTTCCAGTGATAAATGCTAGAAAACAGAGTAAATCTGGAAAGAAAACATGATACCTGCCCGTCTTCCCGACTTAGCCTCCATGACGCAGACACCGCTTCGGGTTCAGGACCCCTCCCCCACCTTATAAGTTGCGTTGCCAAATTTTTTGTCATCCCTAGGCATTTACCGTAAAAGCGCCCTTCCTTGTGATAGTTTCAAATTTTCATTAAATTCACCATAGTTTTTGTTTTCGAACTTGCTTCAGAAAAAAAAAAAAAAAAAAAAAAAACTGGCGACAGAATTAATCATTCGTTTTTATAGCTTACAACGTTGCAGAACGTTTCTATTGAAATTACTATCGACGTCATCAAAAAGTCATGTTACCGTGCATGCGGAATTACCCTTATGGTAAACAATCCGAACCCCTAAAATGTGCACTAGTACCTGGCCGGCACCTACATTTCACAATGTGAAAAAAATTAGTTTAGAGGTAGATTTTGGTGTTTTACGTATTTTTTTCGAATGGTCCACACTTGAAGTCTCAGAAAAAAACCACTAAAAGCACCAGTATTGCCACCAAACTAATACTTTTCACATTGTAAAAAATGGGAGCCGGGTAAGGGTGCAAATTTTAAGGGTGCCGGCTACATACTGGGGTGTTTACTTTAACTATGTTCCAACACGGCAGTAATTTTATTATATTTTGCCTACCCGAAAAAGTGATAGATGAACGTATTGATACAATTATCTCTCCTTATTTTATAATACCATCATTAGTTTAAGCAACGATTATGACCCTTTTACCCCCGGGTTGAGTTTAGTCAAATACCTTTTGGTAATAATTTGGTCAGTGTAATTACTTAAGTCAGTAATATTTTTGGCCAATCGAGAAACAAAAGGCGTGCTTCGAGATCAATTTATCTCATTTAAGTGATAGCCAAATTTTAAAATTTTTTTTTTTTTTTTTTTTTTTTTTTTTTTTTTTTAGCTACACCGCATAATGAAACATACGGATGCAAGCATAGCAACGTAATGCAAATGCAAGGCAAGGCGGCTCGCTGCGGCAACGTAAGTACCCGGTGAGGATGACGGATGATTCAAGTGCTGTTAATTGTATAAGATCAGGTTTGTGCCGTCAGCCAAAAATATGATTTACTCGCAAACGGGCTCAGCGCGGCGCGGCGCGGCGGTCCTCGTGACTCTTGTTTCTTCGGCGCGTCGTATCCCCCCCCCTCCACCACGTATATTCTTCCCAGCTCTCCTATACCTAATCCCCCAACCGCAGTATCCCAAGCTTTTTAGCCTCCACTTAATATACTCTCCCATTCATCTCATTCCTCAACCACTCCCTCTCCCCCACCCATTCCACTATTTGTGACCAGAGGAGGGGGGGGTCAAGTTTAGTTTCGCAACGAGAATCTTTGGTTCAAAATTGGCGCCCAACAAGGCGACGGGACAGGACAGTGCGGCGCACTTTTATAGGGATATTGTGCACTTGGAATTTTGAAAGTTAAATTTTTGGTCATGAATGAATGGTTTAGTGCCTCACAGTTCGTCGCCGATGGGACAACTCACCAGAACAAGAGCTGCTTATTAATATTCTATCAACGGCTCGCAAATAAAAGCAATTGAATGTTCAATCAATTCATCTGTTTTGATTTATACTGTTTTGCTCCATCCTTCTCTCCATTTTGTTAACTATGCATTTGTTTGTATTTACATATTTGTTTGTTCAACCGAGTATGTTACTTATTGATCTATGACGTTTGCTGGTGATTGGAATGGCTTTTTCTGATTCACGACAGAAATTGTCAAATCAAAAGTTTTAAAGTTTTAATCTTAGCTCCTCGAATCGTCAAATTTCTCCTCCCGCTTAGATTCCGCTCTTAACCTGCTAAACCACGTAGCTTTAATTTGATTTTTTTTCTTCTTTTTTTTCTTTTAATTACCTCCAACCGATATAGTCTATCATACAGCTGGCCGGAGACACTGCAAGGGGAGGAAATATTCATGACAGTATAATTTCTCGCTGACTAGGAGGAAAAATGCATCATTGAAAAATTTAAAGCTACCAAAAAAATATTCACCTCGGTCAAATAAATTTATTTTCCCCCATTTTAACAATAGCACTTAATGAATCGATCATTTCATGTTTTAAATAATTATTTTGCCATGGCAGAGTGAACTTTTGACACTCGAGAAGCTATATATTTATAATTTCAATAATTCGTAAAAATGATACGGTCCGTTTTTGATCGGATGCATTTGCTAAAACCAACGTCATTGAACGAAAAATTAGTTTTGTTTAATCGCTTTAAAAGTTCCAATAATCCCGCATTTTCATTGAATTTTCTGGAGTGGCATACGCAGATTTTTCGAGTGGAGGAGGACTGGGGGTGTAGGTAGGGCCCGGAAGTAGTCAAGGAGGGTCTAAGGTCCAGTCTGCATCGACAAAATTTCCCCAAAAACGCAAAAAAATACATTTTTTTAAGGAAAAATTTTGGTGTCGCACGGGGGTGGGGGTGGTAGAGGGTCCTGGCCCCCTCTCCCCAATATGCCACTTCTAATGATATTTTGACACATTTTTGAGATTGGAGAGTCCGCATAAAAACCATTACGGTATCCAAAACCTATCTTAAAATCAAACGGTTTTAATCTTCTTTCCTGTTTAAAACATGCAAATGCGACGCAGTTAAGACTTTTAATTAATTTGAGTGCGGCGAACAACAGAAAAAAGAAAAAAAAGAAAATCCAAAGCTCCTTTCATTTACTGACTGTTAGAGGAAATGTCAGAAATAATAGGAGACATTTTCAATGAAGAGGCAAAACTATTTTTCGATCCAGCCTATGTCAGTGAGAGCGAGGGGGAATGACAGAGCTTTATTTAAAAAACAAGATGCATTAATATTAAAATAAAATTAAAGTGAGCGGGAGGGGTGGGGAAGGGAGGGAAACAACGAGTGAGGAGAAATTTGAAAGACTCGAAAAGACTGCTAAAAGGCAAGCCCAGGAAGAGAAAAGATTATGTACATAAGGAAGCCAAACAATGAGAATCCTAATATAAAAAGCTGTGAAAGCTCTTTGTGCAAAAGAAAGGCACAAAACGGAGGGAACATTCTTTTCCTTGGCGCTCTTTTTTCTCTCTCCGCAGAAATAGCAAAAAAGCAGAAGCAGAAGCGAAGCAATGCCAGCGAACAGCGCTCTCTCCCGGTAAATTCATTATGAATGTATAAACGGATGTGAATGTGGCGGCTCCGGCACTCGGTACAGTACAATGGTACATTCCTTTCAAACTATTTTCCCGGGGAAATAATACTTTCACTTATCGATTCACTCAAACTTTTTACTTGAAAGTTGCAGGGGAACAGAGTTCGTATGAATACAAACTCCACATCAATATTTTCTTTAAACGAGTACACTCACAATAAGTCTAGGTCTTCTATTGTTTTTAAGATATTCTTCAGCAGTATACTGAGAAACATTTTCCTGTTAATTCAACTGGACGTCTATTTAATACTCACTCAACTGGAATTCCTGTTATTAATTTCGACAAAAATGGGGCTCTTGTAAACTTTTGTTACAGGTGATTGAAGAGTTGATTCTATCATAAAAACGTGTATAAATGATGATGAGCACACTAAAAAATCACGAAATTCACTCTCAGAATCGGGCTACGTGGCGGGGAGACACAGGTATCATGGGAGATATTCCCATCTAATTTGAGACGTATCTACGTGTTCCCCTAGAGAAAATGACAAAGTAAACAGGCTCCCATGATACCTGCGTTAAAACCAACCGCCGCGCCATTACGATCTTGCCATTATAGCAGTTTAGTGAGTTAATTAATAAATTTTAGACTTTTTTTAGTGTGAATTTCGTAATTTTCGCTGGTCTTAAAATCAGATTAGACTATTTATTTACTTGTAGCAAAAGTTTGCAAGAGCCCCATTGTAGGTAGAATACAATATATTTAGTCTCCTTTTTTTTTTTTTTTTTTTTTTTTTTTTTTTTAATAGTTTCAGGATGATCCTAATGCCCATCATAGTTTAGTCGCAGGCTGAAATTATGAAACCAGGCAGACACTTTTTCCAATGTCTCTGGAAGTAGTAAAAACAAAAAAGTTGATTGCGACACCACACATGCCTCAAAGCCCTCGTATGAGTGAAAAGACAAAATAAAAAGCTATGATGTTGAACTTGTTTCCGAGAGCCTCCAAATCCTGGTTTAAGAATGCAATAAAACATATACAGCCTTTCTACAAAAGCACATTCCTAGAAATTTTCGTCTACTGGAACAATTAAATCAGCCTATTGTTGAGTGGCAATCTTTAAAATTACGACTCTGGGTTGTACTGAGCTCAAAGCATTCTTCACATTCGATTAAATTTTCATGGAAACCCGAAACTGGAGCAAGGCGAGCTGAAAGCTCACCTTTCGCTGAATGGTGAGTTTTAGAGTTGTCAGATGGAACCTTCAGACCATACTGAAAAAAAAAAAAAAAAAAAAAAATTATTTGATTTAATCAACTCTATAATGTTACAAGATGTGACTACAAAATGGATTTATTAATCTAAAACAAAAAGGAATAATTCCAAATTTAAACAAAACGATAGTTTTGTTAGACTGCCATTTTGAAATGTAAAATCAACTTTCATACATCGATTTCATACATTTCGATCAAAATTTCATGAGTCGTTTAATCCCAGCGCACTCACTTCTAGAATGTATCGAAACCACAAGCCATGCCCAAAGACACTGAAAACATACGTGTGTAGATCTATACATATAGTGACCAGTATTTCTTATGCTAACTTCAGCTATCCCTCAGGCCTCCTGTTGCAGTTACAATCCCCCATGCCTTCTAAGTTTTAGCCCCAAGGCAAGTGCACATGGTGGAATACATGCACCTCTATTGAGTGATATTCATATCCCCCCCCCCCCCCACCATGTTCGGCTCTGAAAGCCTCCATAGTATGTTTGAGAAGGTCCATATGAACATCCATAATCACCGCGATGCTGACTAGATGAGTCTGATTGTGAGTAAGAACTTGCCTGCACCTCCGGGGTTTGAACCCGGGACCTCTGGGTTTGGCAGCAAGCTGTCTGGACCACTAGGTACACCATAGAAGCCAGCAGATGGCATTATTACTGTAGGCTATAATATTATTTGGTTTTATTGTTCCTAAAAGAGCTAATTCGAGAGCTTATATTAGATGCCTAAAATTGGACGTATTGATTGAGGAATTTGCAAACAAACGAAGAAAATAAGAGTTTTTGATTTTTGGTTTTATACACCCCTCAACATAAAAGGGTTTAAAAGTCTTTTTGTTTGTTTTTTTGTTTTGTTTTTTTGTGTATTTTTTTGTGTTTTTTTTTTTTAAATAAATAAAAGTGTTTTTATGACTCTCTCGTTTTGTGTGTGTTTATATCTATCAAAGTTGGGCACATGGGGTTGAGAATCGATTACACGATTACCGAGAAATCGTAATCGTCTTTTTTTTCGGTGGGTTTTTTCATGGTAATCAAGACTGATTTCTTACAAGCCACCATGGGCGCACCCAAGGGGGGGGCCAAGGGGGCCAAGGCCCCCCCCCCATAGGAAGAAAAAAAGGAGGAAAGGAAAGGAAAAAGGAGGAAAGGAAAGGAAAAAAGGAGAGAAGGAAAGGAAAAAAGAGGAAAAGAGAAAGAGAGAAGAAAGGGAAAAAAGGAGGAGAGAAAAAGAAAAGATGAGAAAGGAAATGAGTTCAAAAAAAGTATCAATGTCATGAAACTAAAACTATTTTTTCCCTTTGGGGGAACACATCTTTCCCGACAGCAATGTCCTTAATTGATAATTTCGCTCAATCTTCCTCTGAAATCTAGATTTCCTGAAGACTCTGTCTTTCTATCAGCATGCCATGTAGATATTTCCGTAACATCAGCATAGTCTCGGAAAATCTCATTTTTCTCGAGAGTTAATTCAATATATGTAGTTTTCCCAATAGAAGTAGCCTAATTTTGCGTCTAAGAAGAGCTAAATTTTCAAAATTTTCCGGGGGAGGACCCCCCGACCCCCCCCCCCCCTATGAAATGACTACTTGGCCCCCCCCATACAGAAATCCTGGGTGCGCCCATGCAAGCCACCCAGCATATTATGCTGAAGAATTAGATCTAATCGAAAAGACCCCAAAGGTTACTATTTATGTGTAGTGTGTATTTGTGAAAAATACATTTTAAATTTCCATCCAAAGGTTTGGCAATTACTAAGTACTCAATGGATCAAGTAATCAATTACACTCCTATTTGCCCAACTATGATAACTGTATGTATGTATTTGATCTGTTTTCGGGGAATAGAGTAGTTAGGGTTTATATCATGACCAGCAAGAATGAAGGGATAATAATATCGTTAAATGAGTGACGTGAGGAGGTTAGGGTGGGGGGTGGAAAGGGTCAGCTACCATTTCGTGAGGGCATTAAAAAAAAAAAAAAAAAAAAAAAAAAAAAAAAAAAAAAAAAAAATGCTTGGTACGCTTGGGACGCATATAAGAGAAGTTTACGCCACTGCTATAAAATAGTCGGTGTTCCATGAACTGGACTGAATTGGATGCGATTTAATATCTTTCAAGCTCCACTGACGTACGCTGGAGTCACCTTTCTGAGGATATGATTTGTGTGATCTATGCACAAGAAAGGAGATCGTGGAATCGGGTGACGGAATAGGTTATAATATACAGGGTGGTCCGAAAGTCCCGGACGGCTTCATAACTTTGAACGGCTGCAGATAAAAAAACCAAACTTGGGGGATGTTTATAACTAAATAGAAACTACTTTTTGGCGTACCCGAAATTCCGGGGGCACCCGTAAAGGGGGGTTTCGCCCCCCAACTCAAAATTTTCAAATGGCAACCCCCATCTTGTGATACCTTGCTTGAAAGGGCATAAAATTCTAAGACTTTTGGCGCAAACCGGAGGTCGATATAGTTTTTCGTCTTCGATATATCGATAGTCAAAGTTCGATTTTGACCCATTTTCAAAAAATCAGAACTCCCATTTGAAAAGTCGAACTTTAGAAAACTAGGAGTCAAAATACTCTAAAAAGCAAGTCCTTTTCAGAAAAAAATACGGTTTTGATATTTGTTTAGTCTTAGGGCCCCCCAAAATTATTTAAAAAAATGATCAGGGGGGCTATCTCAAAAATTCCTAGCCACGATCCCTATCGAGTGATACATCGCTTGAAAGGGCACACAAAACTGAGAATTTTGGCGCAAACCGCAGGTCGATATCGTTTTTGGTTTTCGATGTATCGAACTTTGCCAATGAGTAAAAATCCAACTTTGTCATTCGATATATCGAAAACCAAAAACGATATCGACCTGCGGTTTGCGCCAAAATGCTGTTTTGTGTGCCCTTTCAAGCGATGTATCACTCGATAGGGGTCGTGGTTCGGAATTTTGAGATAGCCCCCTGAGGAGTCATTTTTTTAAATAATTTTGGGGGGCCCTAAGACTAAACAAATATCAAAACCGTATTTTTTTCTGAAAAGGACTTGCTTTTTAGAGTATTTTGACTCCTAGTTTTCTAAAGTTCAACTTTTCAAATGGGGAGTTCTGATTTTTTGAAAATGGGTCGAAATCGAACTTTGACTATCGATATATCAAAGACGAAAAACGATATCGACCTCCGGTTTGCGCCAAAAGTCTTAGAATTTATGCCCTTTCAAACAAGGTATCACAAGATGGGGGTTGCCATTTGAAAAATTTGAGTTTGGCGAAACCCCCTTTCACGGGTGCCCCCCGGAATTTTGGGTACGCCAAAAAGTAGTTTCTATTAAGTTATAAACATCCTTCAAGTTTGGTTTTTTTATCTGCAGCCTTTCAAAAGTTATGAAGCCGTTCCGGGACTTTCGGACCACCCTGTAGACCGAATCCTGAGAAAACCAAGATGATTTTGAGCTTGAAGATCTCTGATTAAATTAGAGCTCCTTCCTTTGAAAAAAAAAAAATTGACTCCTATGATCCTTAAAGCCCAGGAATTCCCGTCAAGATATGAACTGTTCATTCGATCCATTTGGTGTGATGATACTCGCGTGTTAAGGAGCGACTCAATTGAACTGCATCAAAATCCAGCGAAAGGAATTGCTTTAAGATCGTGAGGCCAAAAAACAAGAGTCGTTCAAAGAATAGGAAAATGAACGACTCTTCCGAGTACTAGCTCATTCGTTGAAGTGTGGCTGTGGCCGCTCGGATTACTGAGTATACGTTTGACTCTATTACTTACTTCTGTGTATAATTACATTACTATACGCTATGTTGCAATACATAACGGTACAGTCGGTACATATTGAAAAGATATTATAGGAGTTACAGCTCTTATGGACATTACCTATCCATAGAATTATAGTCTTTCTCGATCTTTGGCCACTTGAACGCATGTGTTAGAAAATTATGGATAGAGGGGCTGTCACAAAACTTCAGTGGTCCCAATTTTGTCTTTTTCTAACACATGCAGTCAAATGGACAATGATAGAGAATAGTTTTCCGTCTACATATGTACACAATGCTCATGGGTGACGATTAGAGGGTTATTAGAGCTCGTGTGGCCGGAAAGTTTCACCCCCAAATGGTGTTGGTAAGATTAAAATTAGCAACCAAATTATGTTCCATATTAAATCAATCACATGCGGAGGAATGAATATTTCAACGGCAACTAGACGGATATGAACCAGTAGTTCGTACAATGTGGGAACAAAGGATGGAGGATCCCTCCATTTAAAGTATGCAAAATAATCGATCTGTAGGGGATCTCTGATGAATATTTGGAAATCGATACTTTTTACTAGAATCAAATTGGTGAATAGACACAGTTGCCAAATATATGAGCCGCCACTGCAGTTCACCATTTCGAAGAAGTATTCTTTTGGGTGTCTTCAACTAGAATTTGGTAGTGCTCGAAATACTTGTAAAATGTGACACAAATGTGGACAGTATACTAACATACGAGAAATGAAAAGAGATAGTTTTTCAAAATTATTTTAAATGATATTTATGGCCATTCTTTTCTTATACCGCATATACGAATAAATTTAAAAGAATCTAAGATATCACTAATGGCTTCAATGTTCTTGATATTTCTAATTAAAAGAAAAATGACAGAAGAAACGAACCAGTGACGACTTGATGAACAACAATATAAAACAGAAACGGATAAAATGCTGGAATTCAACGTGAATTGGCGAGGACGTTTCAGCTCAAATCGCAGCTATTTTCAACTTAAAAAATAAAATAAAATTAAAAAACAAATTTCAAGAGGTGGAGATAGCGCAAATATTTTCATTCTGTGGTTATTCGGTTTGTCAGTAGTGGCTCTCTCCGCCTTTTGAAAGAGGTTGTTTCATCGCCCATAAGGAATGGGCTGTGAAATGGATTTCCTTCATTTTTTCAGGACTGATAGAGCTATTCCTGGGGAGTCTAAAGCTGGCCTATTTTTTATTTTTGCCTTCTTAGAACCGGGGGGGGGGGTCAAAGGTAAAACGTTTTCCGGCCATAACTTTTGAACGGTTAAAGATAACAAAACAAACTTTTTTTCAAACGAAAGATCTTTTAAAGACCTATCTTTTGATGTCTATAATATTTCAAAAATATTGAATTTCAGTTGAGTTATTGCATTTTCAAAATTTTTGGGAAAATTTCCAAAAATGAATTTTTTTGGGTTTTTTTCATATGGGGATCGCACCGAGGAAAACAAAGAACCGTCTCAAAGAAACCCTTTTTTACCGGTTAAAATGAGCTAAAGTTCGTTTTCGGGGAAAAGATTTGTCTTTGAGTTATGAATTTTAAAGTGTCAAAAATCGCTATTTTTGGTTCTCAGCGGCAGCGACGACGCCGAAAAAAAACATTTCTCCGCATGTAGAGGACGAAATTCAATGAAAATCGGGATCTGGGGGGTTTTTGAGGTCGCAAATGTCAATTTTGCCGTCAGATTTGAAGAATTGTTAAATCCAAGATGGCTGCCGGGTATATAGAGGTCGGCAGCCATCTTGGATTTAACAATTCTTCAAATCTGACGGCAAAATTGACATTTGCGACCTAAAAAACCCCAGATACCGATTTTCATTGAATTTCGTCCTCTACATGCGGAGAAATGTTTTTTTTCGGCGTCGTCGCTGCCGCTGAGAACCCAAAAATAGCGATTTTTGACACTTTAAAAATTCATAACTCAAAGACAAATCATTTCCCGAAAACGAACTTTAGCTCATTTTAACCGGTAAAAAAAGGGCTTTCTTTGAGACGGTTCTTTGTTTTCCTCGGTGCGACCCCCATATAAAAAAAACCCAAAAAAACTCATTTTTTGGAATTTCCAAAATTTTGAAAATGCAATAACTCAACTGAAATTCAATATTTTTGAAAATTATAGACATCAAAAGATAGGTCTTTAAAGATCTTTCGATTGAAAAAAATTTTGTTTTGTTATCTTTAACCGTTCAAAAGTTATGGCCGGAAAACCGTTTTACCTTTGACCCCCCCCCCCCCGGTTCTAAGAGGGCAAAAAAAAAAAATAGGCCAGCTTTAGACCCCCCAGGAATAGCTCTATCAGCCCTGAAAAAATGAAGGAAATCCATTTTCAGCCCATTCCTTATGGGCGATGAAACAACCTCTTTGATTTTTAATTTTATTTTTTTTTGAGTTGAAAATGGCTGCGATTTGAGCCGAAACGTCCTCGCCAATTTAGGTTTAATTCCAGCATTTTAGCCGCGTCTGTTTTATTTATTAAGGTAAGTGACCCAAAGGTGGCCATACCTATGCTCGGGGCCCAAAAAGCACGTATAAGTCATAGGAGATAAAAAAAAATAAATGTGTCAATTTTTTTAAGACAGTTGGCTATCCTATGTTAGTTTCATTTTTTTAAAATTTGCTTGTTTTTTAGGTTTTTTTTTTTGCGTTTGAAAAAAGTAGGGTTTCGACATCGCGCAAAACATGCACCTAAGGTGGCCACCCCTAATATTTTTTATGCACCTAAAGGTAAACACCCCCCTTTTTAAAACTCATTAAAAGTATTCAAATGATATTTTTTAGTTCAAAAAAGGAATCTAGACCCTAGTTACACCAGAAATAATAATGATTATGATGAATTGAAAGTCAAAGGTGGGATCAATTTAAGGGCTTAGCTTTTACGATTGTTTACTTCCATGAAAATTAGCTGAAGACTTGCGAAAATGGACGTTTCACTGTTCCGCGGCGACTGAATCCCCCGATGCTCTTCATTTTGGGGTGAGGAAAGCGATAGCATCATGCTACTTAGCACTAACGCCATCTATCGTCAATTCATGTAATTAACTGAAAAAAGCGGGGGTGGGCCACCTTAGAGCCGGGCCACCTTAAGAGCCGGGCCACCTTAAGAGCCGGGCCACCTTTGGGTCACACACCTTTTTTCTTCTAATTGAAAAAGTGAATTATAAAAATAAAAAGATTTTTCATTTTGCGCTGTAAAGAGAGAGAAAATAAGATCGATCCGCGGAGAGACCTTATTTTCTCATACTCGTGAACTCTGGCACAAACGTTGAAAAATTGATTGAATCATTCTGATGAGTTACAGGTTGGATGAAATAATGATTCCTAGGACGAAAGCCAATTAGTGGGGGATGGAGCACTTGCGTAAGTGACGAAAATATTTCCAAAGAAAACCTCACCCGAAATTGAAATATTCCGTCTTTCTCACGAGTTTTATTCGAATGGTATCATCGTTTGTTTTAGGTTATACCTATCCGAGCGTGGTCATTTTATCATTTTATTAAGGTCTGAACTTACTAAGTATTCAGGTTCAATTACGTTCCACCTGTATTTGAGGGTAGCTGGCAGCTTGCACTCTCGTCAATGGGCATTTTTATATGAATGAAGTTGAGAGGATCTTATTTTTAAAATTATGTCATTCAAAAAGTGAAAAAAATATCTATTTTTGGGAATTATGGTCCTTGACCTCAAATCCGCGCCAAGAACCCAACAAGGATCGACCATTTGAAAATATCGATAAAAAATATGGCTCGGGAGGGGCTAGTAAATATAGGTCATTAGGGGCTTTAGGGCAGCTTTTTCCCTGAATTCTTTGGGGTCGATATACATTAGACAAGTTTCGTCAGAATTTCCTTATCTCGCGCCGATTGTGCTAAAAAGACTCGTACGGGTGGTCTGAAACGCAATCTGTATATACTTTATACTGCTACTATATACAAAATTTAAATAAATTGATAGATGCATAAACAAAACAAAAAAAATTAATGTAAAAATAAATAAATATGCGGCCTGAAGCCGTAAATCTGGCAACACAGTTCAGGCTGTATGCGAGCTCTACGTTTCACCGGGGAAAAAAAACTTTGACCCCTTATCGCACGTTCAAGTTTTCCAATTTCGTTGGAATCATTCTCGCGCGAGCGAAAATGATTATGAGATTAAGTTCTGTTTCAACTTTACCCACCAAAAAAAACAAAAAAAAAAAAAAAGACAAATCCTTACCCTCACATGCTTGCAACCGAGAAAAGCTCGCGATTCGTAAACAAGGATAGTTGAAAAAGGGCGGAGGGGGTGAAAGGTGGAGGGGAGAGAGAGAGAGAGATCGCGCAATAAACTTTTAGCCACAGAGGAGCGTGCGGTCGTGCACGAAGTGTCATAGATAAGGCTATAAAGGGTGGATAAAATATTCTGTTATTCCTTACAATCTATCCTTTTCCTCCTTTTCCCGGATTCATTTTCTTGATCACTCTAGCACTAAATTCAACGTTTTCGACTAAGAAACGTAAAGCACTAAGCTGATATTGGATAGGTGGGGGTGAGGGAGAGGGTGCTCACCATTCAACACCAAACTAAATCAGAGGGGTGTTGAGTGTTGACCATATAGCCGTACAGCCAGGATATTGTATTTCTATCGCTTAGCCCATTTGAATGCGTACGTGTTAGAAAAAGATGGATATAGGGGCTGACACCTGACTGAACTTGAACCCCTGTTTCTGTCCTATTTTACTCATAGACTCTAGACAGTCTCAAACGATCTATATCTCGGATCGCTTTAACGTAAAACTAAACGATCAGCCCGCTGCACTGTGACGGTGTTTTTTTTATAAAACCCCCTGTGCGCGATCCACAAGTCTACCCTGACTCTCGGACCCGCTGACTTATACGTCAAGGGGGGGGGGGGGGCCTTGTAATATAATTTTAAAACCCCCTCTTCGAAAAAATTTACTGTCCAATTAAGGTGATTCCAGGGAGAAGTCGCGTTTTTGGTACTTCAAATTTAAAAAACAAAGAAGCAAAGCAAAATTTCACTAGCTTCGGCCCTTTCGTAATTTTTTATGGATTTTTTGAGCCCAATACGGGAAAAATTGGTTGGTAATCAAAGCCGTACTATTGGAAATTCATTTCGTCCTGTAAGCTTAATGAGTACGAGTGATAAACTATGTCTGTCTGCCTCACTCGCACTCATTGAGCCCTTCAGGAATTTTCTTAATTCCAAATCCCGGCTTTATCTTTGAGTATTTCAGCTTGAAAATTTCAGCAAATCTCCCTGAAATATGCGCTCGCATGTGCCGATGTTCCTTAGATTTGAGATTTCTGTGTTTCTTTGTCAATTTGAGCCAAAAGCTATTGACTTTTAAAGCAGCACAACATGGCGATGGATACAGGAGGATCTGATCGATCGCAGCTGGAATCACCTTAGAACAGTGGCGGCTTGTGAATTGCGATAAACGATGTCTACTCCATTTAAAACTATAGAAAAGTATCGATTTCTTGGGGGTTCAATTGCAGCCCCTGACGATCGATACTTTTCTATGGTTTTAAATGGAGTAGACATCGATATATCACATTGCACGAGCCGCTACTGCCTTAGAACTTCGTTTCACTGTCTACTGTCTAGGAACCACATTGAAAAGAAAGCACAAAGGGTTTAAGGTGAACGCAATAATAGTGAAACGCCACAGTGGCGTAGCGTACAATTTGGCAATGTTGCGGTTCGTCCATTTAAAGTGATGAAAAATATCGAACTGGATAGTGTTCGGTGAACACATTCGCATTCGACCTTTTACATGACTTTAAAAGGCCAAATTGCAACGTTGCTAGATTGCTTGCTACGAAACGCGGAGCAATGAGCAACCTCTTAGCGGAGAATGTGGGATGGAATCTGTGGCTTAGAGATGATAATCTCGATCTTTCAAATCATATCCAAGATGAGGGCAGATGGGGTGGGATAGTAGGAGAGGGGGGGGGGGGAGGACCACCACTGATGCTATGCTCTGTGGCATAATAACTGGATTCCTGTTGGAAATACCTGTACCTATATATATATATTTTGCGTAACATCATCTGAGATTCCTTCCTATGAAATCAGCACTTCTCGTCCTCAGGGCAAAATCCCAAAGCCTCCTCTGTCATACCGATTGAAATTCGCATTTTCATTTCCGATAATTTGAAAATATGCGAAGCTTTTTTGATGATATTGGCATATTGCGTTTCCATTATGACAAGCGGTGGCTTTATTATAGCTTTCAACATTACAGCGCCATCTCCATCCTTTTCTAACACATGGCTCTAAATGGAAAAAGAGAGAAAGGCGAAAGACGTTTCAAGTTTCTCGCTTAAAACCTCTCGTTTGAGATTGCGGCTCCAGCTGCGGGGGAATAATTGATGAAATGGTAAACTGTATAAAATCAAACAATGGGGCTGTTCCGGCTGTTGCACACCTTTTGTTATAAGCGATGTAAAATTGTAAAAGTCGAGTCTGGTGTAAAAACCTCCATAAATAACGATGGTAGCGCTAAACACTTCCGAAATCCACTACTATCAGGGCTGCCGTTTTGCGTAGAATCAATGCTATTTTTTAATTCACCGATGATTCCACCAGTCGAGAAAAGATTACACAGTTCAGTTCAGTGCATGACTATGATAAACTGAAATGCTCGCATCTGTAATCTTTTCTCAACCGGTGGAGTCGTCGATGACTTTAAAGAACTTGCGGATATTTTAATTAATCAACCAAGTTTCCACCGATTAAGGAAAGATTACAGATCAGAGTATTTTCGTGCATTACAGTCATACACTGAACTAAAATGTGTAATCTTTTCTCAACCGGTGGAATCATCGGTGACTAGAAAAATAGCATTGATTCTACGCAAAACGGCAGCCCTGACTACTGTAGACTCAAATAAACTGTAGGGAACACCCTACGAACACTTTCTCACATCAAATTTAATCTGAGGGGAGACCCTCAGACCCCTTTCAATATTCTGGGGAAGACTTCCAACCCCCTTTGATATTTTTATCCAGATCTAAAGGTTTACTTTTGAAATATTTAAATTTGTCCTTTTTTTAAACTTTTTTTTAAACCTTTTAAACCCGTGAAAAATATCGAACTATCAAGGAATCGCCGATGACCATCGGACTTGACTTTTTCTATGGGTTTAAATGGACCAAATGACATGTTGCCAAATAACACGCTTAGCCAACTGAACGTTTTCTAAAAGTTAAAGTCGTAAAGTATAGTAAAAGTGGAAATACCGGAAAAATATGTCGATCAGCAAAGATATATAGTTAAACATTATTTTTTTTTTTTTTTTTTAAAGGAACTCACGGAACTATACGACCGAGCTATATGGTCGTATAGCTCGGTGAGTTACTTTATGAAATTTGTTTGATTAAAACGACTGAAATTTTTAAATAGTTAAATATTACACTATTGGAAACTCTGGGGCACTGTATAGTCTATAGGGGTGTCTCCGCACCTGTGAATTTGAAAGCGCGAATAAACTGATTGAGCCAATGAGCTTCTTTGTTGTCGATACATGAGACTCGACCTATCGACTTCAAGGCAGCTCATGGGCTCAATCAGTTTATTCGCGCTTTAAAATTCGCAGGTGGAGACACCCCTTAATCCCTTGGACAAATTCACAAAAGCGTATCCAGTGGCGTCGCGTACAATTTGGGAACAATGTATTCTATCTATTTAAACTCATGTAAAATATCGAATTCAGGGGGTGCACTGTGCACAAGAATAATTCGATATATTTAATGAGCTTAAATGGAGCAGTTGCTTTGTTGCCAGATGGCACGCGACGCCACTGAGCGTATCCATTGGCGCCACCCATGATTTCACTTGTCTCAACTTTCTACATACAGGGGCTGGGACTCTAGGTTAAGATAAGCACAAGCAATGAAAAACACAATTAAAAACATAATCACTCAATAAAATTCTAAAGGTAGCGGAGTCTGCTATACTTTTACGCCATCAAGAGACCCTCGTATGCCAATTTCTCCCTAAGCCAAACTTTACTCAACAAAGGTACAGGTATTCATTAAGCTTGCACCTTCGTTTTACTTGTTTATGATTGCGCTCAATTATGTTTTTAAACACCCCCCCCCACCCCCGGCAATCGTCTCTTTTGCCCCTTGTCATTCTCTATACAGTCTACAGGCAGAGAAACATAATATTTTTATGACGTTTTCGTTTCCGTTGAATTTTAATTTCTGATTACGGATCCCGCGATCCGATTTAATAGCCACGCACAGAAATTAGCAACCCCCCCCCCCCCCCCCCCCTCATCCTTTTTTTTCGAGCAGTTAAAAATCCAACCTCCGCTCTTGTTTGAGTGCACTCATTGCGGTTTTGAGTGTAGTTTACAAGTCTGGAATTAAATAGCGATAGGGCGTAACGCGAGAGAAAATAAGAACATAATTGAATGGGATAAGGAGTTTGAATTGGCCGCGGCAGTTAAGGTCAGATAAATGATAGGGTGCGTCCCCTTCAATTATGAGAAAAGGAGTGGTAGCGCTCTTATATGTGTGCGTTTACTTAAAATCTCGCCGGCTTTCCAGTGGCAATTCGCGGAATCATCGATCTACCGTTCTTCTTTCATTTCAAGTTATGCAAAAGTATCGAATGTTGTGAGGATCAGTAGGACATGCGCATTGCGCATGCATGTGTCTGAATTTTTTATTATTATAATTATTATTATTTTTTATTTTTTAATTTTTTTATTTTTTTCCTTTTTTTTTATTATTTTTTTTTTCTTATTATTTTACAAGGAAAATGAAAGTGCTCGATGAGCTAAGAATAAAGCAGCTTTTGGTTTTCTCAAACCTTTTTTTTTTTTTTTTTTTTTTTTTTTTTTTTTGCAAGGAAAATGAAAGTGATCGATGAGCTGAGAATAAAGGAGCTTTTGGTTTCCTCTGAGCGTCCAGGTTTCGGAGCTTATTCACTCGCCAAGAAAAGTTGCATAAAATCGTGCACGTTATAGTAAATTCAAATTTAAAATAATATTCTTTGGGCTCAATTTTTTCTTGCATAAACTATTACCTAGTCCATGCAACGGAGAGCTAATATGGACCCAGCTTGCAAGTGTTGGAGAATTGTGTCTGTATTATTATGTATTTAGGGTCGCTGAATTCGAATCTGAATTTTGCGTACGAATAACAGGGGTGGAAAGGCCCCGCCATTTGGTAAAATGACGGTCAAAATCACGTTTTTTGGCTTATTTTGCTTACACTTGAGCGTCATTGATCAATGAAAAAATACTTTGCTATACAATTAAAGTCCGTCAAAATTAAAACGAAAATGCATGAGACCAACATTTCAAAAAGTTTTAAACTGAATGCGCTACGAAGCCATGAAAAATTGTGAAATTAGTCCGTTGCAGCGCATAACCGCTAAACGGCCGCTTCACTGGCAATATGGGTCTGTTGCACACTTCGGCTACAGCGTTTTAAAGTATCATTTCCTATGTAAAAAGCCGAGAAAATAACAATGACAGCATCAGAAAACACTAAAATTCAGTAATAAACTCACAAATTGCGAAAAACACTAGACACTTTTCATCCCTGTATCTTTCCACCACGTGCACGATATTTCGCGAAATTAGCGCGGCACATTCAAATAATCACGGCCGAATGTCATCACAGCTGACTTCGTAAACAAATAAACAGTAAACACTGACGGCGTCTGCTCGAATTCTTACGTTTCAATGTCTTCAATTCCTCACGAAAAGTTGCGAAAGGTACGGAAACTGATATTTGTGTCAAAGACTTATCAAAATGAAACAATAACACACAGGAGTTCCAAGGATGATTCCAACTTCGATCATCGTCCATGGAACCAGTGGCGTGGCGTGCCCAAATGACCAGTGACACCTGAGATAGAATCACTCTGAGGATCGTCAAGGGGGGGGGGGGGGGGGGGGTAGTGTCGAATTTTCTTCGGAAAGCTTACAGAATAAAATAACAAGAGCTTTGGACAACCAGAGAAATTCGAGTCAAGTGCGAAGACCTGAGCCAAGATACGGGAAAAAGCTGACAGCTAGGCTTTGATTCGATCTGCTCAGAGTCTGCCGCATGAATGGCGATGGCAAGGTATATGGGAGAACAGGTATGGACAGGAGGCGGAGCCTATCTCAGTAGGTGACGGCTACGTCACAGATGTTCTAGACGGTCGCGATAAAATTCGCCTACCCCCATTTCTTGCTACTGCAGTCGGTGACGGCTACGTCATCGCTAAAGCAAGTGTGTCGTCATCATTTGGCGGGAAAACTCGAAAGCCCCTTAAACCCCGCCTCCTGTCCATACCTGTTCTTCCATATACCTTGTGGCGATGGATTACTCCACGACAGTCCGAGATGTTGCGAATCACCGGACCAGACTAGCGAGAAAGAGTGGTGGGGGAAGGTGAGCGCATGCGCATAGCCGTGTTACCTTTATTTTTTTAGGTTTCACGGCTCCCGTACGGCCGCACTGAATGCGCTGAGAGACTGGGCCTGCGCTGCGTGATATTTGTGTGTGAAGCCGCATAGCCACTATGCATGTGTGTTTGTGGGGCTTGACACCTAAGAAAATCATAAGGGGCGGTAGCCCCCGGCCAAGTAAAAAAAAAAAAGAAAAAAAAAAAAAGTAAGAACAAGAACAGAACACAGATGCCAAGAGACGCGGTCGGGGCACCGACACTTATATACACGCAACAGAGCAAATTTCGCGATTTCGGCGTTTTGGGATCGTTAATCATCGATTCCAGTTAAGCCGCTAATCAAAACCCCATATCACCCCATATCGATCGATTTGCCACGCGCTCGAGATGATGATTCTAAAATTTCAAATCAATCGGACAATTTATAAGAAAGATATTAAGAAAAAACAGCTAATTTAAGCCTCTAAAACTGCACGTTTGGTCATCATGAATTTTACACGGACGATTGCGAGAGAACCATTGCTCCAAATCATTAAAACTTGGTACCATTAGATTTGTAATGTTCTAGTGTAAGTTGCTTTCAATTTTGAGACCAATCCGACTTCAGTGCTCGGAGAAATCGTCAAAAAACTTGACGGTTGTTCCGTTTCAGAAGCATTTCAGAGCAATTAATCGGAAAGTCCTACAGGGTAAACGGTGGCACGGATCGAAGAAAACTTGGTACAGAAATGTCCGTATTGCTTCCGTGTGCGTGCTTTTGTCAACATTTTAACGATCCGAGCAATATTAAGGGAGAAATCTTCAATTGAATACATGTCAGTCATAGAATAAGAGACAAGAGAATCGTTTTAATTATCAGTTGTTGTAACCGTCGCCCACCAGACGGCGCCAACCTCCAGTCGACCGACTGTCAAACAAACCGGTAGCGTTCGATGATGGCCCTTAAATGATGACATGTTTTTGCATTCGTCAGTACTTACTGTAGATATTGTCGAAAACCCCCCGTGCATTTTCTAGTGATAAAATTTATTAAAAACTGCTTACTACGCGGTAGATTATAAATATTCGTTCAAAAAAAAAAAAAAAAAAAATGTTTTTGTTTATTTGTTTTCATTCGGGTGATTTTGTTTTGCTCGTCGTGTTGATCGATTCGGTTACGACTATATTCGAATTATTGGCTTTCTTTAAAATGAAAATGTTTGCGGCCACCATTCACTTCATTCTTTACTCCTTGCTCGTCGGATGGATTCTGTGTTTTATCCTCCAACTTTGCTCGGTAAATCAGAAATCAGTGTTGTTTTTAGTCGGAGTCATTGCGGAGGTGCAACTCTTTCACCTGGACTGTTTAACGTGAATAAAAATTCATCTATTATCTAGTATGTAGTGCCGTGACCGAGTTTTTAACTAACAAAATAGTTTCAGATAACTTCGCTGTGGAATTCGGTAACCTACGGGTGCTTCTAGCTTTTGTCTCTGAGGCTACCGTCATGCCTACCTATTAAGTTCCTAACCCTACCTAACCATACTATTTGTTATTGGTGTCGTGTCATGCAACCATTGAATTTGCTCACTGAACTCTGTATATTTAATAATATCTCGCATTTATTGTGGTCAGTGTGTTCCTTGATTCTGGGCTGGGTTGCTCATTCTTTCTGTCGCAAATGAAGCCTACTCGGCCCCCTCTACTCAGTTCGTCAGTCTCGGGTCACCTTTCCCCATTGTATCTGAGCTGCCATCATAATGGATAATACTGCATGTAGATCCAGTCATACATGTAGTCACCTTAAGTCTGAGCTGTTAGTCAAGTATTTCTCGTATCCGGGGTTTTGTGAAAAAAAACCCTGACCCAGAAATCTTTGCGCCGACAGTTAGCTAATTCAGCAGGAGGATATGCAGCCTGATCATATCTCTACTAGAGGAAGTAGTGTGTAATAAAGCATTCACGAAGGTAAAATTCCTCAACCTAGTAATAACCTCTCTCAGCTATTCTCTACCAGACCAGAATGTGTCTCTATGCTTGTTCACTTTGGTTATACTTCTATAACAATCCCAGACTAGTAGTAAGTAGTAAATAATGGGCGAAAGCTTTTCTGTTGATTGTGAGGGTGATTCGATTAACTTGGTATGCGTGGTCTTACATGAGATGGCAGTTGACAGCTTGAACTGCTCTCTGAGCAATTGATAAGCTGGTGCTTCTGCCTATTTTTTGATGCGCTGCGACATCACTTTGGGACCAATTGTAGGCAAAATCAAACTGTAATCTATACTAAGCTGAACAACCTCAACCCTTCTGATTATTTGATGAGAAGATAGTGTATTTAATGGTATATTTGGTAGAGAACCACATCAACTGACTGCTTGTTTACCCATCTCAAACACATTTACTTACTACCGTAGCTCTTCTCCAGCTTTCTGCACCCCATGAATTTTTTTCTTACATTGTTTCTGTATGCTGTAACTTCATATCAAATGATACACAGAAACATGTACTAGAGGTCGTTTCAGGAGGGAGGGAGGGAGGGAGGGAGGGAGGGAGAGGGAGAGAGAGGGAGGGAGAGAGAGAGTGAGAGGTTGAGAGCAAAGATTATTCATGTTTCAGACAGAGTTTGATTAGAAACTTCAACCGCGGACTAATCCTGCGTCAAACTGTTGCTCTAATTTTACAATCATGATGTTGTGTCATGCTGTGCCAATGCAAGTCAGCAATGTCTTTTAAGCTTTGAACCTTTGAGAACAGATTTAAGCTCATCTGCAAGCACCCCGGCCCATAAAAGTGTCGCTGATCAGTTCTCTTGTTCTAAAAATCCTCTCTCTGCATTCAGTGTACACCAGGAAGTAGCTAGATTTGCAGAAAGAAAGGAAACATGATGCACCAGAGTTTGTGAATGCCTTGATCCGCAAAAATTCCCAACTACAGGAGGAAATTGAGTTTTATGAATTTCATGAGATTAAGTGTGATCATTGCGGACATGTAAATAGAAATTCTAATCTCAGCAGAATTTTGCAACTGCCTGTAAGCTTAAATGAACAGAGTATCACCAACATGATCAAAAATTATTCTTCGTGGAACTATCCCGAGGGTTTAAAGTGTGAACTTTGTTGATGCGGCAATAAGAAAAAATGCACTTTTATCAGTAATACAGGAAAATGCTCACTATCCAATTATTATTGAATAAGTGGGAAAATGGACAAAGTGTCAAAATAACAAATTTTCAACTAGATGATCTCCGTTCATCTGATCTTACTGTTAATGGTAGTCTCTTCAGGTTGCATTCAGGGATGTTCCATCATATGGAACAGTGACAGATTCGGGTCACTACACGGTTGTTGTGCGCTTGGAGTATGATAAAAATATTTGAGCAAATGACCAAAACATTTCTGAGTGTCGATGACCCGAGGGGACCAAGGATGCCTACTTGCTGTTCTATTGTAAGGTGGAATAATTGCGACGAATAAATAAATTGAACCAAACCATTTTAAGAAAGATGGACTCAATGGCAATTAATTCATGCCAACATTCTTGCGTGTCCGCACACCTAGCAGCTTTGTTTAATTTCAACAATTGCCATTTTTAAGCTCGGTTCGATGATTCATGTACATAGTGAACTCGAGCGGCGGAGGTTTTAGTGGGTATGCCACACTCTAATACTATTCAAGAGACATGCTGGAGAATCTCACACAGAGCCTTTAAAAGGTCAGGTTATAACAACTTTGCTCATAAAAAAAAAAAAAAAACAAAAAAAAAAAAAAAAAAAAAAAAACAAAAAAAAAAAAAAAAAAAAAAAAAAAAAAAAAAAAAAACAAAAAACAAAAAAAAAAAACAAAAAACAACCCAATGCAATCAGAGATTGGTAACATTTGATTTGTATTATCAACCACCAACTATTTGCAGTTGAACTCAGCTTTTTGGTCAAGCCAGAATCATCCAAGTGTCTCCCAAAACGGGCACTGATATTGCCACAAAAACTTTAATCAAAATGATTAAAGTAAAAAAGCTGGCCAAGCAAAATTGTGTCTCCCAACTCCGCTTCTCCTTCCTTTCTCTTCTCTCCCCCAATTTATTTTATATTGCAAGCTGGTTCATTTGACTTTACACTCCTTGCTAAAATCCAAATTTCTGAGATTATGGCTCTCTTTTTTAGCGCCAAAAGGCACTGAAATCAGGGAGCCAAGTTTACTTTCTTTCTTTCTAACTCCGTGCCAGTATGCAATCTGTGATACCGCGCACACTTTTAACCAACGAGGCGGGAGGCTGGCTGGCTGAGTTGACTGATTAGTCGACGCCGCTAACGCGGCGCGACTGCTGGGTTGCGATTGTTTTCTTCGATTAATCGCACAAATATTGCTGATATAACACGGAAGTCAAGGAATCTGCGGTGAAGAAATTATTACCACTGCCGTCTCTACAAATCAACGAAGAGAGAGGGGGAGGGGAAAGGGAGAGAAAGAGAAAGGAAGCGGGGTAGTCACAATTTATTTCAAGAAATAATTGGAAGAAAAAATTGAAAATGAAGGAGGAACTTCAGACTTTGGCCGGGGGTTTTTTCCCATTCAAATTCTCAGAAAACGTCTCCAAGTATCCGACAGTCATTTCACCAATACCCCTTAAAAAAAACCCCCGGCCAAAGTCTGAAGTTCCTCCTTCATTTTCAATTTTTTCTTCCAATTATTTCTTGAAATAAATTGTGACTACCCCGCTTCCTTTCTCTTTCTCTCCCTTTCCCCTCCCCCTCTCTCTTCGTTGATTTGTAGAGACGGCAGTGGTAATAATTTCTTCACCGCAGATTCCTTGACTTCCGTGTTATATCAGCAATATTTGTGCGATTAATCGAAGAAAACAATCGCAACCCAGCAGTCGCGCCGCGTTAGCGGCGTCGACTAATCAGTCAACTCAGCCAGCCAGCCTCCCGCCTCGTTGGTTAAAAGTGTGCGCGGTATCACAGATTGCATACTGGCACGGAGTTAGAAAGAAAGAAAGTAAACTTGGCTCCCTGATTTCAGTGCCTTTTGGCGCTAAAAAAGAGAGCCATAATCACAGAAATTTGGATTTTAGCAAGGAGTGTAAAGTCAAATGAACCAGCTTGCAATATAAAATAAATTGGGGGAGAGAATAAAGGTAACACGCTGTATTTCTTGAGCGCTCCACGAATTCTCGCTGCATTTACGCGCTCGTTTAGCACTTCTCTTTCTATTTCGGATATTCTTCACGCTTTTTCGGTTGGAGGACGATAATTTTTGTACATCTCGATAAGTTTATTACGAAATTATGAAAGCGAAAAATGAGGGAAAATCGTACTGTTACCTTAGGTGTCAAAGGTAACATGGACGACTCGCCACTGCATGGAACTCCTGTGTGTTATTGTTTCATTTTGATAAGTTTTCGACACAAATATTGGTCTCCGTACCTTTCACAACCTTTTGTGAGGAATTGAGGATATTGAAACTGAAGAATTCGAGCACTCGCCGTCAGTGTTTACTGTTTATTTGTTTATGAAGTCAGCTGTGATGACAGTCGGCCGTGATTATTTGAATGCGCCGCGCTAATTTCGCGAAATATCGTGCACTTGGTGGAAAGATACAGGGGTGAATAGTGTCTAGTGTTTTTCGCAATTTGTGAGTTTATTACTGAATTTTAGTGTTTTCTGATGCTGTCATTGTTATTTTCTCGGCTTTTTACATAGGAAATGATACTTTAAAACGCTGTAGCCGAAGTGTGGAACAGACCCATTCATGGCTATGTAACATGAGCAAAAAGGTGATGTCGCCAAAACACAGCTAGTGACCCCTCTATCGATTCAGTCTCTACCGTTCCTCAGCTAAGTCACGCTTTTCCACTCTTCTCCACGCTCTTTCACGCTTCGTCACGCTTAGTCGCGCTAAGTCACGCTTAGTCAAGCGGCCCCAGATTCAAAAGACATGAAAACCCTTGAGGGCGATCGACTCCATTTGCCAAGCTGAATCGATAGAGGGGTCACAAGCTGGGTTATGGGGGCATCACCTTTTTGCCCATGTTACATAGCCATGAGATGCCAGTGAAGCGGCCGCGGTTATGCGCTGCAACGGACTAATTTCACCATTTTTTGTGGCTCCGTAGTGCATTCATTTTTGATTCTTTTGAAATAATAATCTCATACTTATTTGTTGTAAATCTGACGAACTTTAATTTTGTTGTATTGATTTTTTTTCATTTGATCAATGACGCTCGAATGTAAGCAAAATAACCAAAAAAAAAACTGTCATTTTGATCGTCATTTTGGAAAATGGCGGCTTTTCCGCCCCTCTTATTCGTACGCAAAGTTCAGATTTGGATTCAGCAAGCAACATAAGAATCGACTCTTGGATATAATTCTCCAACACTTGCAAGCTAGAATCCCCGGTTGCCTCTAGTATATCAAACGCAACAGCTTTGGCAGTTAATAATTCGAGATAGGTGGCGAATCTTCGTAAAATCAAAGCAACCTTCTGCGCTCCCTGTGCATTCTTGAGTGTGAAAACTTTTGCCTTTGCTAGTACTTACACTCCTGACGTCTTGTGTTCCATGGAAGTACTTATAATGAAAAATTGTTCGCCTAAAATAAAACACTCCTGCAGCTGCTTTTTATGAAAGTAGAGATTAAGGCTCTCGCTAACTATTGATTGTAAATGCGATTGTACGGTAAATTTTGGCGTAAAAACTAGAAAAAATCACAATGAGTATCCTCTGAGTATACTCTGAGCATACAGGCACCAGGGGAGATTCCTATCTAATTTGATACTTTGTGTTAGACTTTTGTGACTTTCTATGAGTGTAGATAGAAATCGAGAGAGAAATTAGGTAGCAGTCTCCTACGATTCTTGCATAGCTCCACCGTTTTTTCTCGTAAACGGCAAAGCTACGCAGTTGTCATGAGGGATTCCTGTCTTATTTTCGTCACTCTCTCTGTAGGAACACGCAGAGAAAAGACTCAAATGGGTGTGTTGCATACTTTTGCTGCAGCGTTTTGGAGGGTTGCTTCTGGTGTAAAATCGGGTGAAAATCACATTGAACGCATAAAAAAAAAAAAAAAAAAAAAAAAAAAAAAAAAAAAAAAAAAAATAATCCACTCATCCACAAAAGACCTTTAAAGGAAAGCCTAAGATGGAGGTTGAAAGGGCAAATCAACCCTGCATCATTTACCACGAGCACCTACAGACGGCCGACGCGACGACGGCAATTTATAGTTCCGGTTAAATTGTAAACAAACGACTCACTTCCTCATGGTGCCTACATTTTGTATCACTCTGTGTGTCCCCCCCCCCCAATAAATGTTACTTTCTCGTTATTGTTCATGATTACTATGGTTAATATTTCAAGTTTTGTGTCGATTTGCTGCCCTATTTCTGAGAAGGAAACGCCGGGCAAGTATAGGTACCTACTTTGTCGAGTGCCGTCGTCGGCCATCTTTGCTGCTCGTAGTTCATGCATGCAGGGTTGATTTGCTCTTTCAACCGCCGTCTTAGGCTTTCCTTTAAAGGTCTTTTGTGGGTTTATGAGTGAGGTTTGAGACTTTTTAATGCTTTCAATGTGATTTTCACCCAATTTTACACTAGAATTAACCCTCCATAACGCTGTAGCAAAAGTATGCAACAGACCTATTAGATAGAAATCTCAAATGGTCCCTGCATAGCTCCGTCATTTACACCTTAAACTTTAAATTCATTTTGGTAGCCCGTGAGTGAATTTCGTAATTTTTTAATGAGTTCATCATAATTTTCGACGGACTTTAATCTAGAATTAAGTAATCGATCGCTTGTTGCAAAAATTTAGCATGAGCCCTATTGGCAATATGTAAATAAAAATACAAACGCGATCTTATACGGAATACTCAAGTCGAAGGATTGAATAACTCAACAAAAATCGGTTCTGGGGCACTGGCAAAATTATGGTTTATAGACAGACCTGTTTTTAAGGAGACCAAAAAAGTAGTACACGTTATTGACGCAGACCATCGGACCTGAAACCAAAAACAGCACGAATTAATTTATTGACGGCGTCATTTTAATAAAATTACCTTGAAAGAATGACATCACCAAGTGTATTGAATTAAGTGTGGTTTTCCTTATTTGGTTATTGCGTAGCTTTGAAATTTTTTCTTAGTATCATCATGCTCATCGCGCTGAAATTGAAATAATCATTTTTAAAATTCATTGTTTAAAAACGTTCCGTAACGGTTCGCATCCCTGGTGCGTGGTCTCTATTATACATTGTCTCTGACAACAGCCAACAGTCACCTTTATTGTTGAGTGATGGACATACTATGGACATACTTATAGGTTAGATTTTATTCATAGTTAAGAAAAACATATATATATATATATATATTTTTTTTTTTTTTTTTTTTTTTTTTTTAATACAGAATAGCAGCTTCTAACTTATTATTTCAAAAGTACAAGCCTTAATTAATGGAAATTTTGACCTTAAAGGTGGATTTTAGGTAAATTTCGAATGGCGCAATGATCACCACTCAACAACAGGCGTTCGACAGTGTTGGCTGATGTTTATTACTTTCCTCCAGTAGCGCACCGAGAGTTTCATCATCTCTCTCTTCCCTCCATTAAGAAACGTATGTTAGAGAAGGATGGACATATGGGATAAAACCCCCTCTTTCGGTCCTTTTCCTACTTATACATTCAAATGGGAAATGAGAGAGATGGAAGAGATCCTGGTTGCGCCAGTGCTTTCCTCACTTACATAACAGGCATAAAAATAAGGTCGGTCGTAGAGTTCGGGGTTCTCGTAGCATTTTTCGCACGAGACCTTTCAATACTACGATCCGGCAGCATTAAAAAATGTGGAGGGGGGAGGAGGAGGAAAAAAGGGAAAAGCTTGGCACAAAAAACAACTGAGCAACGACCTCGCCTCGGGAGAGTACTCTGATCCCGCGACTTTCCTTTCTTCCACCTGCGATCGCACTGACGTCAATACCTCATCGGAGGGGAGAAGAGTGGCCTATCCAAAACAAAAAGAAAGGGGGGCCCTCGAATGCAAATTTAAAGCGAAGCGGATCGAAAATTGTTGGCACTTATGTGAGCGAGCTTGCACTTGCGTGCAAAAGTCGCACAGCTTTAGGGTTTTGGATTTTGTGATAAAAAAAGAAAGTAGTAATAATGGAGCGTCGTAGAAATAGAGTTGTGTCAATTTTCGGCGTATCAGCGATATTTTTGTTGGTCGCTGGAATATCTATGGTTCAAAGTGCCCAAATCTACTCTCGTAGCTCCTCAACTAAATGCAGCAGTTCTTCGAGTGGCAGGTGTGGAGACCGTGGAATCACTAGTGCTACTACCATCAAGAGAATTACTATACCCATCATAACCGGATCCAGTGAGTGTTTCTATGATTATTGTATTGTAAATGCGCGCCCTTTAAATTTATTGCATGGTCGCATAATTCAGAATTTCCACTGATTCAGAGAAAAAGGTTTGGCTTGATAAGGTAAGGTAAAACTAATGATAGTGTGGTATGGTGTCTAAAAATTGAAAATTGAGTAAAAGGAGGAGATCGGTCTTTCAATTCGTCACGCGCAGAGCAAAGATTAAAAATGTTTTAAGGGTTTTTCAAATTTTCACAGTTTTATGGGTCGCTTAAATCATAATGTGAGGTATTTTAGATTTTCGACAGTCATCGATTTTCATCATTCAGCCAAGATTTGAGAAAAATGAGGCTTTCAGGGGTCGAAAACTATTAATTCGGCTCCAATGTTTTCTTGGCAGCACAGAAAACGGGACTCAAAACAGCGCCAAATTTGGGCAGTTTTGGGTAAAAGTTTGATGTCATCAGTTTTTTAGAAATCTTTGAGCAGAAGACTTGGATGTAGATTTTGATCAAAATTAAGATTTTCGTGTAAAGATTCCAAATTGATTATTTTTTCAAACATGTATTTCATTTTGCCGTTGGTAAATTTTCTGAGTCGTCCTTTTACATACGACGTTGTTCTTCAACTACAAATAAGTGTGAAAACAAACTAACGTCCCAAGTTTCTTCCTAAAAAATTTCCTCGCGATCACGAGGCCCGAGTTTCGAGAGACCCAAGTGACAGCGACTTTGGGTGTCAATAAAATTAATTTTATCCAAGAATTTTTCAAAATTTGGTAAAAACCTGTCAACGATTCTAGAAGGCAAAACAACATATTTCAAAGAAGTACATTAAAGAGGGAACCTACCCATAACAACAACAGTAATAATATTAATAATAATAATAATTAAAAGTATGGTCTCAGTACCTCGTGAGAATCAAAACCGTTGAATACTAAGAAAATCTCAATATTTTTTGATCCAGATGGCGGATTTTCCTATTTGATTCTATTCACGTCACGTGATCACTCTAAGATTTAAATAAATGCGCATTTGTAATGTGTATGCTGGCTAGAAAAAAAAAAAAAAAAAAAAAATACATAAAAAAAAAAAATGGGATAGTTGTTGAGAGGGTGAGACCATGCTTAGGATAATAAGCACAAACATAGATTTTGATAAATTAATTACTATTTTTTCAGAACCAATGCCACCAATGTCACCAATGGGCTCAATGTCACCAATGGGCTCAATGCCACCAATGGGCTCAATGTCACCAATGTCCGTGACGAGAGGATTGACCAGAAGCAAAAGATCGAGCTCTGGCTTTAGCAGTGGATTGCTCAACAGTGGACTCAGCAGTGACTTGAGCAGCAGTGGACTTAGCAGTGGCTTGAGAAGCAGTGGACTTAGCAGTGGCTTGAGAAGCAGTGGACTTAGCAGTGGCTTGAGAAGCATTGGATTAAGCAGCGGCAACAATGGCTTTAGCAGTAGCAAAGTCGTGAGCAGTGGATTGATCAATGGCTTCAAGAGCAGCAGCAGCAAAGCCTTGACTACTGCCTTGAGTACCAGTGGAATAAGCAGGAGCAGTTCAAGTAGCAGTGGTTCTAGTGGCAGTGCACCAGAAGCCGATACTGATACCTCCGTAAAAAATACCGACAAACCCGTTGACGCCAGTTCACACATTTCTAAATCCGGTGATTCGGGGGCTTACAATGGGCATGAAGGAACGATGGGAACAACATCCTACGATGATCATCATTACGAATATGAACAATCATACGACGATGACGCCGATCTGTACAGTGGTGCATCGAGCAACAAAGATTTCAGCTCTTCAAATTTAGGTTCTGACGGCACTTGTCAATGCGAGATTTGTACAGCCGAGAAAAATAGGCTCAGTAATGGTGGTTCGAATAAGGAAGCTGGAAAGAATAAAGATGACGGTGGCTCCTACGAGCAAAAGTACTCCTATGTTGTTGATAGCGAAGATGACGATAACGACGATGATGATAGCGACGAATATAATTACAATACATCGAGTCATGGAGGAGACAGGAGCGAGTACAATTACAATACAGTGAGTCATGGCGGGGACAGCCTTCACAGGATGGATATTGACGACGATGACCACCAAATCACTGCTATTCACAGTGCTATTGATACTATGAGAACTGCAGCCGCAAACATTTTTAACAGGTTTGGAAATAATGGTGGAGGATTTAGCGGCCCTGGAGGTTTTGTAGGTTTCATGAGCGGTGGTTTAGGTGGGAACAGAGATGGACGAAGTTCAAGCAATAGAGGCGCCCCAATGATCTCAAGCTTTAACAGCAAAGGTGAAAATGCTGGCCCTCCTATGCTCAGCTCTTCTCCAGGAGGAAATGCGTTTTTCGACAAGGTCAGACCTAAAAACTCCGAGAAGCTCATTTTTGACAGCAATGGCATGCACAGTTACTTGCGCACTTCTGACGGTAAGTTTTGAGCTATTGTTTAAAATGCAAATAAAATTTCTTATTATGATGTCAGAATATTCCGTCAGATTTTGGAAACCAAAGGCATTATGTATTTCCGTGTAGCACTTTCTATGGAAATCCTAATACTCACGAGAGCCTTCCAATTTTAGAGCTCTGCCATACCAAAACTGTACTCGAGAGATCCAAAAAGGCTCATCTCTAGGTCCAAAATTGAAAGCAGAGCACTTGTAAAAATGGTCAGTTGGATTATTACTTAATTCAGGACTGCCCTCAGCCTACTCGGATGATAATCCGTCTGATTTAAGTATGATATTAATCCGTCTGATTTAAGTATGATATTAATCCGTCTGATTTAAGTATGATATTAATCCGTCTGAAACAGTCTGATCTAAGTCTGATGTTAGCAGACTCATATCAGACAGATATGCCTGAGATAGGTCAGATGCTAGCCTTGCAAGTTCATAGTTAGACTGATAACTTTTACTGGGAAAAGTTTTTAAAATACGAACCGTTTTTCTGTTGAGTATATTTATGAAACTAGTTTGATAAGTAGAAAATAACTGTTATTGAGAACATTACTTTGATCTTTCTATACACGGAAGCTCTGATGAAATCATAAGACTATCTCCAAACAAATTTCGGTTGCGGTTATCAATTTGCTCAGTAAAAATTCATAAGTATGCTGTTTCATAAAGAATGTATTTTCGTATCCAGCTTCTACGGTACTCCTAGTAGAAATAAACCTCCAGCTCTCAGAAATCATGTTCCAATAATAAAATTACTCTCAAAACTCTCAAGAATCTTGAGGGTTTTAAAGGTAATAGGATTGTTGCAATCGTTTGCTGCAGACTATGGAGGGTCGATTCTAATGGAAAATTGCGAGAAAATCATATTGAAAGTATCAAAAAGTCTCAAACCCCACTCATAAAAGAGATGGCAGTCGAATGTACAAATCAACCCTACATGCGCACCAAGAGCACCAACAGATGGCCACACCAATTTATATCGTTGTTTGTAATGTAAACAAAGGTCATACTTCCTCATATTACATATAGGGTGTTTCACGTAATCTACTCACAATAGTTTTCTTGAACGGGTGGCCATGAAAAAATCTGAAAAATCGATTATATACTAATTCGGACCTGAAATTTCATTTAAAAATACTGCCATAATCAATTTTTTTTTGGGGGGTTTTCAGGGGGGCACCGGCACCCCCAAACCTCGAAATTTTCAAATGACAACCCCTATGATGTGATACCTCATTTTAAAAGGCGTAAAATTCTAATGGCTTAAACCGGAAGTCCATATCTTTTTTTGTGTTCGAGATATCGAAGGTCGAAGTTCGATTTAGGACCAACTTTCGAAAATTCATAAAACCTACAAAAAGAGTCGTAAAACAAAAAGCAACACCTGTTAAATGCTCTACTTTGTAAGCATTTACAAGAATAAAATATGAATTTAGAATCTTAACTAACAGGAAGCCGACTTTGAGGCACCTTAACTTATTGGCGGGAAAACCCCCATTCATCAAATTTTACAAATAGCAACCCTTATCTTTTAATAACTCATTCGAAAAGGCTTAAAAAGTTTTGCATTTTGGCGCAATCAATAGTTCGATTTCGTTTTTCTTATTCGATACATCGAAAATCGAAGTTCGACTTTGACCATAATTCGACCCTGTAAAAAATGGATCTTATTATGTGATATACATCATTCAAAAGCACTTAGAAAACCAAGCATCTAATCGCAAACCGGAAGTAAATACCTCTTTTCGCGGTCTTGTAAGTATTCATAAAATAGAGCATTTTGTACCGCTTTTTTTACGACTCTTTTTGTAGATTTTATGAATTTTCGAAAGTTGGTCCTAAATCAAACTTCGACCTTTGATATCTCGAACACAAAAAAAAGAGATGGACTCCCGGTTTAAGCCAGAAGTCTTAAAATGTTACGCCTTTTACGCCTTACGCCTTAAGATAGGGGTTGTTATTTGAAAATTTCGAGATTTGAAGGTTGCCCCCCTGAAAACCCCCAAGAACCGAATTTTTTGTTGTGACAGTATTTTTAAATGAAACTCCAGGTCCAAATTAGAATAAAATCGATTTCTCCTGATTTTTTTATGGTCACCCGTTCAAGAAAACTATAGTGAGCAGGTTACGTGAAACACCCTGTATACATGTTGTGTCATTCTGTGTGTTTTTATATGGTAAATTTTACTTTTTCGTTATTGTTTATAATTATCATATTCGATATATATCACGCTTTGCGTCGATTTGCCCGAATTCAGAAAAGGAAGGCAATAAGTACCTGCTTTGCCGAATGCCGTCGTCGGCTATCTTTGCTAACCGTGTTGCATTCACGCAGAGTTGATTCGCCCATTTGACTGCCTCCTTAGGCTTTCCTGAAAACACCTTTCGTGAGTTATCAGTGGCTTTTGAGACTTTTTGAGAATTTTTAATCCTTTCAATGAGATTTTTACGCGATTTTACACAAGAATCAAACCTCCATGACTCTGCAGCAAAAGTTTGCAACAGACTCAATGCAACATGATTTTTGAGCGCTCGTGGTCGATTTCAAGTAGGGACTTGATGCTATAATTTGAAAATATTTTAAAATATAAAAACATCGTATTGGCGAATGATTTGAAAGCGGATCTCAGGGCGTTGAAATGCGGTGAAATGAACACTACCGAACCGTGAGGGAATCAGAGGTGCCTGTTCTTAAAACGCCTTCAACCCAGAAAATAGGTAATATACAACTTCGCTGCGTTTTCTAGGAAACCTGCGCTGGAATATTGTATAGAGGTCTAACTCTATTCAAATATGATCTAGTTTGATTTAGACGAGTTTTTTTTTTTAATTCAACTTCTTTAACTACTTCAATTTCAGTTTTTGACAGCGTTGAAGATTTAGTCGAGGACCCATCTGTTTTCTACGTGACATTTGCTTGTCAGCCAAAAATTGGTAAATATTTATGTAAAGCTCAGTGTGTCAAGCGAGACGAGGGTTTGACCGGAAGCTGTGAAACAGGCTATTGCAACTGCATTCTCAAAGAGGAAAAGAAACTAAGGAAGAAAATGAACAAACGTTTCCGTAAGTGTTTTGTCTGTCAACACCTTACGAGCGCAGTCATCTAATCGTTTGAGATTGTGAAGGAAAATCTTCACAGCTCATTGAAACCTATCAATTAACAATATAGACATTTATCCGCTTGATTTGACAAACAAAAATCAACCGTTGTTCCATGAGATGAGTGCGTCATAACCAATGAGCAATCCATGTTCATGTGTTCATGAGCAATTAAAGAGCTTCAACGAATTTCCGGGAACGAGGCTGACAAATTTCGTCATATTGAACATTTTTGGTCCCGAGGTTAATGTGCCCACAAATAGTACTCAAGATAGATAAAACAATCTTGCCTTTCATTTCAGGATTCATAGAACTGTTCAATTAATCTGCGGATTTCGTGGTTTGTCTCCTGAACCCATTTCTCTCAGTGAAAGCAAGAATGTGTCCTCCTATTGATATGATTTGGAACATTGTGACGAGATTTTTCGCAAATCCTCATTTGGAATACATAGACCGAGTACCTGAAACTGATGGCTACTGGCTAATCAATACTCTTCAGTGAGACAACCTATAAAAATGGAGCCCATTCTGAATTTTGCCATATGCTCAAGGCTAAAATTTGTGATTTTAATGGTGAATTTGAGACTCGTTAAATAGCTTTGCAGGGGCTCATGAGTACTCACTTTAGATGTTGTGTTTCGTAGATATATTTCAGCCGCTACTATTCTTTCTCTCGTCAGACAATAGTTTTGGTGAAATTTATTTTTCCATTCCAATTTTCACCACATAGATTTTCTCTTCTCTGACTTTTCTGCTGGTACCTTGTATCAAGCCACTCACCCGTTCTTAGAGGAAGTAGTTTTTACAACGCTGGGTTTTTTCAAAATATTAAATAATAAATCTGGTATTCCGACTCGCGAAGAGTCAACATGTGCCCACTTCATAAATGATTTAACCTCATGGAAAAAAATGTAACCTTTGAAAGTTCAATTGAACCTACAAATAATAATGATCAATACTTTAACGAAGGGTCAAATGAGTAATTCGGCGCATTAAGATAAACTGTTTACTTTTTTCAGTGGCTGCTATGAAAGGTTTCAAGACTGATTGCGAGAAAAAATCGAAGCAGTGTCGAAGATTCTGTAAAAATCTTCTGCCTGACAAATCTTACACCGGTATGTGCACCAACAACTTTTGCAGATGCGTCACATACCCTATGGCACCAGAGAAAGACAAGAAAACCATTTGCGAGAAAGCCATAAACAAATTGAAGAAGATTGAAAAGAAATCGCTGAAATTGTTGGGAATCAATGCTCCTCTGGATGACGGTAAGTCAAATAAAGCAGGAAGTGACAACAAGCAGGCTGATGAAGTGATTCGTAAACTCTATGCTTCAAAAACAATTGATGGGTGCACGGAAGAAGACATTCAAAATTTGAGGACGATCATTAAGAACATGTCGCATGGCTTGGATTACCTGTCAAACGTCAAAACAGAATCAGATGAACCAAAAGTGTCATCGATAAAAGCTACCAAGGCCTTGACCACTCCCTCTTCTGGACGTAACTCGGTTCAAAGGTCTTCGTCCTCTTCTTCATCGTCTTCCTCTTCTTCTAGTACCCCATCAACGAGTCAAACCGTTACCAGATCAACATTGAATACGGCCGTAAAACCCACCAGTACCTGGAATTGGGGTTGGAATTATTAGTTGGAGTACCTAGATAGTTTCGGGTTGGGTTTTTAGGATATTTTTCGGCATGTTCTTTGAAAATGTAGCAAAGCAAACTTGATACTCGAGCCAGATTGGTTTGAACTATTTCTTAGTGACACCCAAAAAGGTTTTTAGAGAGTATGCCTTTCTTAATATTGAGTAGAGAAAAATATACACAAATAAATTCTTGCATTTTTTCAGGCTTCAACTACCGATTACATTATGCTTGAAGAAATATAATCAGTTATGTTTTTATAGATTGAACTATGTTATCCAATGTCTTGCAATGTTTATTTATACGGGTTGTTTAGTTTTAAAATACAATTTCATGATATGTATAGTTTTTTCCTTTCTATGTCACGTTTCTAAAAGAAAAAATAAAAAATAATATAAGCAATATTGTAAATCTAATAATGCGTATGCGTAAGGTGGTACACCACCAGTTTTAAAATTTCTGGCACTCTACAAGCAAATATTGTGGCTTTGTATTAATGCCTATAAACTAATATTTCACTGAATTTATTCCTCTACGTTTACTGGATTGTTGTAGGGAAAATGGGGCAGTTGCAAATGTCTGAAATGTCGTGTTTTTTATAAAGAAAATGGTAGTTTTTGATGAGCTGAAAACAATTGAGCCTTTGGTTTTTTCCTAAGTGTCCCAGTTTTGAAGATACACACGTGTAAAGTTGTAAAAAACCGAGTGTGTAGTGACGTCACTACGCGAAATCCCCATTTAAAACAATGTATTTTGGGCTAAAATCTCATCTTCGGAGCAATGGGACTTAATTAGAAACCAAAGGCATCTTTGTCCTCAGCTCATCAAGTACTTTCATTTTCTTGATAATAAACACAACATTTCAGACCCTTGCAACTGACCCATTCTGCAAAATATTTTGCTTACTTGTATTACATCAATCATGGTAGTTCCTTGAGGAATAATTGACAATTTTATCGATAGGACACAAAATGGCATATTTATCGTTCATCTGTAAGGCAGCTACATGTCAGCATAGGATTTGTCAGCGAATGAAAACCCACCTTCTTGTATCGACCCTCGTGGTTTAAGGGGTTTCTATAAAATATCTCATTTCGAACGGCCAAATAATGATAGTCATATCAAAAGTTTCGGATGATTATTTATGAGCTGATTTCGTGCTTTGAGCCGAGCGGTTGCTGCTAAGCATACACTTAGGTTTGTAGTTTTTCCCTATCGTCTTCATGAATGGTTTTAAAACTTACCCGTTATGACTATACGCTCATGGGGGAGAAGGGTGGATCAGAGTCTATATTAAATTCTAGTCCAATGTTTTTTGAAACCAAATTAGCCTCTTGGACGCTACTAAATTTTTCGATGCACCGGAAGAACCGTAAAGTGTCTAGCTGCGCTCCAGATACGAACAGATTGTTGAATAAGATGCAGAAAATGAAATTAACTAATTGACTGCTCTGAATTTTAAGGACATTTTGAATTTTAGCATTTTCTGTAAGTTATATTCCGTCAGATACTCATATATGATTCCACAATTTAGAGTAGCTGGGACTAAATAATGTTTGGTCCCTGTCGTTGACTTGCGTGCATCTTGCGTGCGGTTTCGACCAATCAGAGAGCTTACGTACGGTCACGTGACCGTGCGTAAGTTAAGCACGGGACCAAACATTATTTGGTCCCTGAACGGTACATCCTTTTGCGTTGCGTAATGTATACCATCGCCAGGTAACTATATCCTTGCTAGCACCTTTCGCAGAGAACAAGAACTTGGAGGTTCAGGATCGCCGCATTAATCATTTCAGCGATCTGTAGATCTGTATCCGTGCCTCTTCGAGTTAAATAACCAGTACTTTTTGCAAAGTTTCATTAAAGTATAGATAGGTATAACTCAATACTACTCAGAATAAAATGTTCAATGGTAAGTCTATAGTACTTTACTATATGTATAATTCCTTCCCAGCTCCTTCATTTCATTGTAAGGTTCTCTTTTGTCTTTTTTGTTGCCACTTGCCTCTAAAACATCTTGATAGCGTGGTTGCCTATTTAATTTTCTAAGTAGTTCTGGATGAATCAGATACACCGCTCAACCATATTAATGGATCAGTTGGAAATCAGCCAATAATCAACTTTCCAATGTTTTGGAATCGGAGCTACAGTTAACATCAAAACGGCTCACCCCAGCAGAGAACCACGGCAAATATTTCTAGACCAGTAATTTCCGTTCAAAAACTGATTTTAGGTGTTCTCAATCAACCAGAAAGCGATTGTAAAGGTTACAATTTGAATTAGTGCAATCAGAGCTCTAAGTTGGAGTAGCTCCCAAAAAAAGGTCCCTTTTTATTCGTTTCAACTGCACCTAATCTTTAAAAATAATTTCTGGCTGATTGAGAACTCCTGAATCGGTCTTTGAACTGTAAACTACTGGTGTTCAAGTTTCGTCTATAGATAACTACCCAGAGAAACGATCATTTTTATTTCAATCTGAAGGTATATGGAGAACAGGTATGGACAACACTCGACTCAGGGGGCGTGGCCACTTGGGAAAAAGCGACTTCGCCGCCATCTTGTCTCCTATTTACACCGTGCATTGTTGTTTGTGGTTTGGTTTGAAGGGGAAGTTTATCTGAAGTAATACTTTATTTATTTAACCCGCCGTCACTCGCGCCCTAAAAACTTCCGCGAGTAGTCGCGCGGGGTCGTTTTCGACCCCAAAGTTCTTTCGTCCCATTTTACCATTGTCATTCAAAATTTTGATTTCAACCATGCAGAATAGTAATAAGTATGTCTTTGCAAAGCTTTTCACGTGAAAACTGGGTTTGAAAAAATAATTTTACGTTCAGTAATTGCTATATTGTAATCTGTGTCGGAAAAACCCTAAAAATGTGATATTTTCCAGATTTTTATCGGTCAGCTGCCTTTAACTAGTTTTGAAACTCCTAAACCGAGTTTTTCTTACTTCTAGGCACTACTGAAGATAATTTCATGAAAAAAAGTATGGGGTTATGGGGGCAAGTTTTCGAGATATACCCCCCTCAATACCCCTCCTATATTTAGTCCTAAAATTTTGGAGATGAAACAACTAACCATCTGAAAAACTTTATTTTTTACCGAATGAGATGGAATAAACGCCAATTAAGGTAAACAAGATTCTATCAACCAACAAACGGAATCGAAATTGAGGATTCAGGGGAGGGCTGGAGGGGAAAAGGGGGTTGGGGGGTTAGCAAAGTGGAGATCCTTGAAATTTTTTTTGCTGTGATCTTTTTGCTTTTCGTACATGATTCCAGATACCCTTTTTCACCTCCCTTCCGCTTTTCCCCTACCATCCACCTTCATTTCCCCTCTCATTCCCTTTTTTCCCTCCCCACTCCCCGCCCCATGTGATATAATCAAACTTTCGCAGAAAAAAACAAAAACATTTATGATAAGTGGAGTCGCGTGTAATCTGGCAACGCCGCATTTCGTGGATTCAAATGCATGAAAAAAGTCAAACTAATGGAGGTGCGCAGTGCATTCCCTCGAATCGACACTTTGCACGGGTTTGAATAGACAAAACGCAGTGCTGCCAGATCGCAAGCGGCACCGCACTGATTTAGGTAAAAATGGATACGTAAGAAATTGGGATAAACGAGTAATTTAGAAAAAAACAGTGAGAGCAAACATTAGATTTGCTGAAAGTATTGTAGTAAGTATAGAAAAGTAAAAAACCAACGGCAATCACATCCCGCAAGTGTAAACAAGGCACAGAATCCACGTTTACGTTATGTTCACTCAGTCACATTTTATGAACGTGAGTAGTCGCGCGGGGTCGAAAACGACCCCAAGCAACTTTGACGCGTCCGTGCTTCAAAACGAATGATTGAATTAAGTTCATACTAACAGAGTGGGTAGTCCAAACCCTTGAAGGAAGGTACTGAAACGGACGAGCTAAAACTTTAAAATTTTCATGGACAAAATTGCATTTTTCTGACACCTGGGGTCGTTTTCGACCCCGCGCGAGTGATGGCGGGTTAAACAATGAAATGTAATTTTTATCTTTAAATGTTAATTGTGTGACTATAGAATGGATTAACATCATCAATTACGTTGTTCATTTTCTTTTTCAAGGTGTGAAATCTAAATTCGAATCGCGCGGTCAGAAAAATAGCGGCGGAGTCGCTTTTTTTACAACCAATCCGAGTCAAGCTCAGAGTGTTGTCCATACCTGTTCTCTATATACCTTGTTTCAATCTTGGTAATCGTTTCCAAACCCCCGCCCTTGACCTATCTCTCCATCCATTTTAAGGATTTAAAATCAATGCCTTCAGTTTGCGAGGTCATTTTTTTAAAGTGCCCAGGAAAGCGTAATGCATCTGCGAAATTGCTGGTGCTTCTTTATTTGAAAGAGGTGTGTCCGCAATCTTTTCGATTTTCGATGTTTTAAATCGACTGTCACCGTTAGACGATGCTTTGCTAGAGTAGAACTATTTTGAATATTTGATTCTAACAAGTAGCGATGCCTATACACTTTCGGACTGCTTCAAAGCGCATCGGTGATCGGTTGATTAGCAACGAGTCGAAATTCCGCGCTAGCCATCCGCTCACCGATGCGTTTTGATGCAATTCGGAAGTGGGCACCACTATAGATAGGCACCCCTCAACTGAAAACATCGATGCTTCGGACTTCTGTTATTGCTTATGGTAATTTCGGTGATAATTTTTTTTTTTCGCAAAACTTATCAGGAACATCAGCCGAAGACCCCCCCCCCCCAACTGAAAAAATCGACGTAAAGGCCGAAAAATGCCTAAAAATGCCCGAAAAAATCCCAAAACCTGCATTAAATCCACCGTCTTGTTTTATTTATTTTTTTAATTTTTTGACGCATCGGAGTTCATACACTCGCAGAGTGATTATTTTTTTCTTTTTTTAACCAAAGTTCATCCGGCAGCGATGATAAGGGTTAAGGGGGGGGGAGAAGGTTTTCCAATTTAGCTTTGCGATTGTGAAGCAACGGTGCTCAATTTCTTCATCCCAGTATCTTAACTTTGTACTTCTTATCTACTTATGGTCCGAACTAAACAATCCTGCCATGTAAGCCTCTAGTGCCACTGGTTAACCATCCTTTTGGCCTTTATTTGTTCAGCATATTTAATTGTTTTTCACGAAAAAATCAGGATTTGCGACAATCTTTGTCTCGTCAATAGATCATCCGTCTGACATCATTTTTTGTATCAGCGATTCACTAAATTTTTCACAAATAGTCAAAAAACTTAATGCGATAACTAGAGCTAGTGCTCTCAAAATATATATATTGCGAAGAGTAGAAACATTACTTGAAAGTTCCTAATTTTCGGTTCCGTGCCTGTTGGACAGTAGTGTTCTTGGAAAACAAAGTATGAAAGTAGATTAGTTTTTTTCAGCACAGAAACACAGAAGTTCTCTTTCTTTTGGTTTTCGAACAGCTAAATTTTTAAATTTTCAGAAGGAAGACCTTCGGACCCCCCTGAAGTAGAGCATGCCTCCTCCACTCACCCTGTGTGGTTTCCACGTTTGACTTAACCCCAGAAAATTTATCAAGCTACGCCAATGAAAAAAAAAAAAAAAATCTTCAATCCTTCATACAACAAATATTAATTCGGTGAATTCTCACTATCTTGATCGGGTCTTCGAACAACACTCCTCTTTTCATTGGAATTACGGTAAGGAAGCAACACACAGAAAAAAGTTCTTGGAGGGTAGATTTCGAAACGAGGTATCAAAACAGAAAATGAAAATTCCCAGCAGGGATCGATTGATTCCAAATTATTAATAATTTTGGGTGATGTCATGATAACCGAAATTATAGGCCACCAAGGGACGTATTTGGACCAATTATTGTGAAATATTAAAAGTTAAACAGAGGAGCTTCTACATTGAGTTTTACTATTTGAAGAAGACAAAAAAAGAAGGAAGTAGAAAATACATACTTAGCATTGCCGTGGAATACAAATACTTCTGACGGAATATACATCACACTTTTAAAGGCGAATTCGCAACGCTTCGCGTTGCTCCAGGCGCAAAGTTGATTCTTCGATGAGAGGAACAGAATGAAAAAGTGTATCAATTAATCTATTTCCTGATTAACTATACCTTTTCGCTATTACAGTATTATGTACCTAATAGGAAAAGCAAACTATCCCAAAACCCAAACCATAAACTCAGGTATTATAATGGTATTAACCCTTTAAGGACCAGGTCAGTTCAAGAGAACACCACTCCTCCGTTTCTAGATGGAAGGTAGTTAACTGTTCATACTCAGTGGAGTTGTAATTGCCTATCCTACGAATTGAAGGCGCCCGACAAAACCTTATCTATTGCAGTATTTTTATCTACATTTGAATTTATCCGGAATGAATACTAAAACAATGTGAAATAGACTAGAGGAGAAAACGAGTAAACTCGGCCTTGGTCCATAAGGGGTTAATATTCAGAGCGAAATAATCGTATCGTTTTCCGCTTTCAATGCCTTTCAAACCAACCAACCTCATAAGTGCCTCTAAAACATTTTTTCTACTCTGTCATACATTACGTTTTTCTTTAGAAATGTCTGGAAGGATACTTCCAGTCGGAGATGGGGGGGGGGGGGTGTCTAGAAACTCTCTCCCAGAAAATTTGGAAAAAGTAGGTCTTCTTAAAGACGTCCATTTAACCTAAACTGCTGCCCATAAACTTTAGAATGGGGCTCTAGCTAACTTTCGCACTATAAGCGATTAAAAAATGGTAAATTATTGAAGAAAAAAAACCAGCGAAAATGATGATGGAGCACAATGCGAAATTTACTCAAGGACTCACAAAATGACTGTGGGGTTTAAGACTTAATGGTGTAGCTACGCAAGTACCAAGGAGGGTTTCAATATCTAATTTGAGGCTTTTCCATGTGTATTTCTATACGGAGAGAGTGACAAATTAGACAAGAATCCGCTATGACACTTGCAGGCTGATTATGAACGATCGTGTCGATGATCGAGTGCGATTATTCTTATGGAGGGTGCCATTTCGATAGAAACCCTCCCATCTCAGCGGAGATTCGCCGATGACTCCTGAGCTATCGGAGAATTTGTGCAGATATGGGAGAGTTTCTATCAGAATAAGCAAATTTTAGCGATCGAATATCATTCACTTAAAGAATTGACGATTGCTAACTGATGCCGCTGATCGGTGAAAAATCTAGCCAATGAGAGTCGAGAATGAACTTCTGAATGATATTCACGTGAAAATGAAAAATTCAATAATAATATTCCATAACATAACCTCTAAATCAGCTTTGAATAACATGACCATTTTTAACAATAAAACTAGCGTTTTCGAAGCTAAAATTATGTTTGTCTCATAGAAAAATGACTTCTACGCAGGGCCTGTACAATAAACTTTATTCGAAATGTTCGTTGTTTCCGAAATCATCGTGGCGAAAGGAGTCAAAAAGGATAGAAGATGAGATTTCTGACACCGGTTGCAACAATTCAATATCGAATCAACCTCCGGAGGTGAATTCGAAATTTCCAATTGTTGGAATTCAACGGTCTCCGGTGGGAGCAACGAAACAATAGAATATCATCAAAATAAAATGCAAATCCATCGAATATCATACGACGGTGAATGATATTCGATAAAATAATGATATTCGGTAAAATTCGCCTATAGAAACCTATCGTAATGACTCCACTCATAAGAATAACACGTGTGTAGTGTGTACTCGATCATCGACTCGATAGCATTACGATACGATCGTTCATAATCAGCTTGGTGCGTAGCTCTATGCCATTTGAGAGCATCAACATCAAGGAATCAGGAGATCCTTATCTAATATGATTCTCTCTCCATAGAAACAAACCGAGGAATGTCTCAAAATAGATAGTAAGTATAGCCAGAGACTTTCATTCTTAGCGAATACACATTTGAATAATATGACAACTATACATCATGTTCATCAGCAGATTTCCGTCTCTATTTCACCTTTTACCCCTTTTTTTCTCTCCTCTGTATATTCTCCTATTTCTCCCCCTCTTTTCTTTTTTATCAGGGTCTCAAGGGAGGGGGTATTTCAGCATCATTGGGTACGCCCATATTTACTTATTATATTCAAATAATGGCATACTGTTTTTTTGTGATTGGGTGACACTATTGCGTACAAATGTTGTAAAAACTGGATTTACAACCGTCATATCATTACGACAATGCGAATGCTTGAAAAGGGGGAGGAAAATCGCGGGGGGAGAGGGAGAGAATCCGTGCGAAGCAGGTAAAGCTTGAGTGAGTGCGATAATTAAAAAGGCTTTCAAATCTATTCGGGACTTCGTCGGGCTACACACGCTCGCGGATTTATAACATCTGTTGATGTTTTTTTTTTTTTTTTTTTTTTCTTAAGAAAAAAAAAATGAGGCGACTGAGAACGGTTCATATTTTGTGTTTGATCTCGATCATTCCGTTTTCTGTGGAGATATCTTTGGCTGAAACTTCCGATGTTAGCGAAGACAAGAGGGCAATTAGCGAAACTGCCTTCGCAGCGTCGCAAATTGCCGAAAATGAATCACGCTCTGGAGAGGGTCGTCTCAAGAAGTATGGTCGCTTTAAAAATCTGAGGAAATCCATGAGAACTGTTGAAGCTCCGTCAGATCTGAAAAATCTGAGGAAATCTATGAGAACTGTTGAAGCTCCGTCAGAACTGAAAAATCTGAGGAAATCCATGAGAATTGTTGAAGCTCCGTCAGAACTCCGTGAGTACATCAACCCTTTCAATACCACGTCCGAGATGTTTCATTCCAATACTGATCTGATTCACAAGATTTAATTTCTTTTTTATTGACAGAAGCTACCTACTCCAAGTTGGTGACATTTACATAGAAAGTTTAATAAAGCGATCTCAATGAACGGCATACGCAAAATTAAATCGGCTCCTGCAAAAAACGCCCCATGTCCAAAATATGTTTATTGAGAAGACAAATATAAAAAAATTAAAAAATTAAAAAATAAAAAATAGCTGTTTAAAAAATAAAAATTGATGAAAAGCGGCAAGGCAAGGGAAATACGAGGAAAAAGCCGCGAAAACAAGACTCATCGGTGCTTACACAGATGAGGCGTCTTCTTAAGACTGGTTTACGCGCAAAAAGCCAAATATAAAAATAAACTTTAGGGTACTTTCAAAATAAACTTTAGGGTAACACCAACACTTTCTCACAATCACTCCAACATTGTGCAATGTTTTATTTGATCTATAGGAAGTTTAGTGCTTTCGATTTTACATAAAATTCTTTTAGTAAAATGCGTTATATAATAAAGCAAGTTTTTAGTGTAAAAAAAAGTTCATAAGATTAGGTGCATTAGATTAATTCGGCTTTAATAATATGTAAAAATCGCACAATCGTAAAAATTCTCGCAATAACTATTGCTGGTTTGAAGATCAAACGGTTCATTTGGTCCCCGAATTTTGTGAAACAGACCATTCCTCACATGTTAACAAATTGCATTAATGGTGTGATTTTGTATGGTTATTATCTACACTGCCCCGCAAAAAAACCGGCGCACCTGGCGCGCTGGATCATTCCGCTCGAAAATGCGAAAAAATTACAAAATTCAAAATCGTCATAACTTTTGAACTAAGTGAGCTAAAAATATTTCAAGACCAGTGTCGGATTCCTCATACTCTCTAGTTTTTAATACTTAAGCTTAAATTTTCTTTTGGTTATTTTTCCGCCCGTATGAAGAGTTTTTCCAAACCCTCGCGAAAACTGTTTTTTTGGAGCACATCTCTAAAAAGTACTCAAACTTTCCACATCTCTTCGGGCAAAAGTAGCATAGATAGACAAAATCTGAGACATGCATCAGATTCCTCAGAGTCAGGGCTATCGACCTGGTTACCTCAATTTTGTCTACAAAATTTTTTTAAGGTCGGAAAATGCACTTTTCCGAGACCATGTAAAAACCGCTTCTGAACACACAGTTTACACATGCGAAAAAATGTTAAAAGTTCAAATCGTCATAACTTTTGAACTAGAAAAGCTAAGAATATTTCAAGGCCAGAGTCGAATTTCTCACACTCTCTAGTTTTTTATGCCTAAGCTCAAATTTTCTTTCCGTCATTTTTACGCCCGGATGAACAGTTTTTCCAAACCCTCGCGAAAACTGTTTTTTTGGAGCACATCTCTAAAAAGTACTCAAACTTTCCACATCTCTTCGGGCAAAAGTAGCATTGATAGACAAAATCTGAGACATGCATCAGATTTTTCAGAGTCAGGGCTATCGACCTGGTTACCTCAATTTTGTCTACAAAATTTTTTTAAGGTCGGAAAATGCACTTTTCCGAGACCGTGTAAAAACTGCTTCTGAACACACAGTTTACACATCCCGCTCAAACATGCGAAAATATGTTAAAAGTTCAAATCATCATAACTTTTGAAGTAAAAGAGTTAAAAATATTTCAGAGCCAAGGTCGGATTCCTCGTACTCTCTAGTTTTTTAAACTGAAGCTAAAATTTTCTTTTGGTCATTTTTACGCCTGTATGAACAATTTTTCCAAACCCTCGCGAAAACTGTTTTTTTGGAGAACATTTCTAAAAAGTTACTCATACTTCTCACATCTCTTTGGGCAAAATTAGTATAGATAGACGAAATCTGAAACCTGCATCAGATTCCTCAGAGTCAGAGCTATCGACTTGGTTACCTCAATTTTGTCTTAAAAAAATTTTTACGGTCGGAAAATGCACTTTTCCGAGACCATGTAAAGACCGGTTCTGAACATTATTAGAAATGTGGCGAGCGTTCAGAAAAACTCTTCGCACGGGCGTAAAAATGGTCGAAAAAAAGTTTGAGCTACTGAATAAAAAACCAGAGAGTATGAGGAATCCGACCTTGGCTCTGGAATATTTTTAACTCTTTTAGTTCAAAAGTTATGACGCTTTTAACTATTATCATCTTTTCGCATGTTCGAGCGGATGTGTAAACTGTGTGTTCAGAAGCGGTTTTTACACGGTCTCGGAAAAGTGCATTTTCCGACCTTAAAAAAATTTTGTAGACAAAATTGAGGTAACCAGGTCGATAGCCCTGACTCTGAGAAATCTGATGCATGTCTCAGATTTTGTCTATCTATGCTACTTTTGCCCGAAGAGATGTGGAAAGTTTGAGTACTTTTTAGAGATGTGCTCCAAAAAAACAGTTTTCGCGAGGGTTTGGAAAAACTGTTCATCCGGGCGTAAAAATGACGGAAAGAAAATTTGAGCTTAGGCATAAAAAACTAGAGTGTGTGAGAAATTCGACTCTGGCCTTGAAATATTCTTAGCTTTTCTAGTTCAAAAGTTATGACGATTTTGAATTTTGTAATTTTTTCGCATTTTCGAGCGGAATGATCCAGCGCGCCAGGTGCGCCGGTTTTTTTGCGGGGCAGTGTACTTATGATATAATTTATAAATACATTAAAACAAGATTATTTGGTTGGGTGGTATAGCGTGTGCTTTAGAGTTGCACAAACTCGTAAACTGTGGCTGGGGGGGGGGGGGCAAGAAAAAGAATAGAAAAATTATACGAAAATATGGGAATAAAAGTAAAAATAGAAAGGAGGAAAAATATACTTACAGGATACAGAGTGAGCCAGATCAGCCGTACTGGTTATTTTTCTCGCGTACGGCTGATAGAAAATTTTTGTAACAAAATAGGCAGCTAGGGAATTGACCCCAAAATTTTCAATTTTGATACTTAAAAAAGGTTCCGACAGCTCCTTGGGGCGTATTTTTGCCTTTTAAGGTGACACATGCCACATCAATCAAAAGATTTTGATCTGTTATTTTAAGGTCTGTCAAGATTGAAGAGAAATTCTCCACAGGGTGGTCACAAGGGCCGATTCAAAAATTTTCCAAAAGCCTCCATAACTTAAAAAAAAATGAGTTTTCTGGAGACAAAAATGTCGGCAGTTTGCCTCAATAGCAGGATTTGAAATTTTTGAACACTTTTTTGGAGACTTTTTCGAGAAAACTTGAAAAATGTGTTTGAGGCCCCCACCCCCCCCCAAGAACACGGAAAAAAAAACTACGGTGAAAATAACCATACGGATATCTAATTTTGGCACCTGCTAGATATTATGGTAATGTTAACCAGAAGTATACCATGTTTTGACCTGGTACTAGATGATATTACCTGATTGCATGTCGAATTTACTTAAAGTATCGGTAAATGTACCATACTTCTGGTCAAGTTTACCATAACATCTAGCAGGTGCCAAAATCAGGTATCCGTATGGTTATTTTCACTAATCTATTTTTTCCGTGAACGCCATAAAGGTAAGCTGTCGGGCGCTTTTGAAAATATCAAAAATGAAAAATTTGGGGGTAAATTCCCTAACTGATTGTTTCGTTTCAAATTTTTTTAATCAAGCCGTTTGCGAGAAAATGCTTGGTACGGGTGCTCTGGCTCACCCTGTAAATTTAGAAAAATCATTTCTTCAACTTGATGAATTAGGAGTAAACTAAGTACACTAAAAATGGTAAAATAAATGAATCGACGCCTCTTCACGTATCTGAATGCCTCCATCTACCTAAATTTTGGACGGCGGGGAAAATGAATGACAACATTTTTTTGAAACGATTCTTATAGCCATATCATTCTTCTAGCCTTTCAGTTCAGTTAAAAGCTAGATGGAAAGGGTCCAAATTAAACAAAAAAAAATTCATTCAATGATATGTTTGAAAAAATAAAAATAAAAAACTCCGTGACCCAAACAATAGAGAAAGGAGGGGAAAACTAACCGAAAATTGTGGTGGCAAATTTGAGTCATTATAGCACGGTTTCCATAGACCAGCTTTGAAAAATAACAGGTATAATGGCAGCAGCACGGGGGAAAAGTACTGTACCATACCATTCTGTAACTGTACACGCATTAGAGATTTTGGTATGTACCCGCCAAAAGATACTGAATATAATTCGCCAGTTCACCAAGTATGATTAACTCAACTCAACGTAAATTTTGATAAACTTATAACCGACTACTCATCTGCTCAACCAATATTTTTGGTTTAGTTCACTGTACTCGGTCAAAGTTTGCCATATGTATACTTACTGGCAGAGGCCAACATCTCTGATGCGTATACGAATAGTACCTCACTCCAATTTCTCGTGCGTGCAAGGCCCTCAGTTTAGTCAGACCTTTCGTTCTAGCATTGATTCTTGTTAAATCTAAAAAAAAAAAAAAATTGACATGCACTCGAAATAGGCCTGTTGCTAACTTTTGCTACAGTATTTACAAAGGACCGACCTTGACCCTCATATAAATTTGCCTGAAAATCACATTGGAATAAGCATCGGGAAGTCTCGAAAGCAACTCATACAAACTCAATAAATGCGTTGAATGGTGATGGAACACTGAGAAAAATCTGAGTGGTTAATGCGCCCATAGACTTTGGGTAACGTTACTTTAGGTAATCTATCCTTGAACTTTGGTCGGAATGACCGAAGAAAGAGGGGGAAACAACCAAAGGGCTTTGGTTAGGAAGCCCACTCACTTCGTGCTCGTCACTGTGGCTTTATTACCCAAAGACTTTGGTCTTAATACCTATAGCCTGTGGGAAATGCGTCCATAGCCTTTAGTAAATATTGTAACGGCTAAATCAGTTTTCGAAAATGGCGTCGGTTAAACGTGAACGGGTCGGAAGTCTGCCACAATTTTAATTAAATATTAATGAAAATTTCGCTAAAAATATACAGTTGCGTCGGTTTAAATCAAGCGCGGAGTGCCGTTTCTTCACCGTAAATCAATGCACCGGTGAAGGGAGAGCCGAGAGGTTAGAATTTCATTTGTTTTGCAAGTCGGTTCGTTGTGTCTCTCAACAGCTAGTATATTTGCAGTCAACAAGTGATTTTATTTGTTTGAATTTCATCATAATTTTGTTCAGTAATATTCGTTTCCATTACGAAAATGAGGTTTCCCTTTTCAAAAGGTTTGTGCAACCGTGGTTTGTGATATGTGATTGTTTGGGTCAGAATATTACCCGGACCCACTCGTAGTCTACGATCCTCTTTGTGCCGGTTCCCCTAGCTGTGCTTCAAAAATACAAGTTCTAATTGCAATGATTCTTTCTTCAAATTACATCTGCGAATCAAATATTTAAAATTACCGAGGTTTCCCACAATTTTCTGTTCCTGATTGTGTCAAGTAATGACCTAGTGTTTTGAATTTTGACCTTGACAGATGTATGAAATCTAATCTAATTTTCAAAATGTTTGCATTTTTTTAAACAACTTCCCCCCTTATTTGTGCCTGAATATTTGTGGTAAGTCATCTTTCAACTTATGGGTTCTTTGTTCTTATTCCATCAGATACCTGCTTGCTCATTTTTCATCGGATACTTACTAAATCTCCATGTGTACATATTCTGATTTCGTTGGTGGATCCAGCAATCTGGCAACAGTATATTTTTCCCATTTGATTGCATGAGAATTAATCGATTAGTCATGGAACTGTAGCTTCCTCCACCATTGATTGGTTATCATGTAATCAAATGGGATCAATGTGCAGTTGCCAGATTGCTGGATCCGCATATGTCTGATTTGAATCACCTCACACCGAGCTGAAAGTCTCGGTTTTGATTTTGACGCTCAATCCTTCGATAGGAAAATTTGGTTCTGTTCTCTTAACTCTGTTTTGTCGAATGCAGTTCAAGGATACTGATCTTCTCAAATTAGTTAGCCCCTCTCCCCCAAGCTTTGAATGTTCTGGATGTTAATGACTAATCAATGACAACATATTGTATCTACGCTTTGAGTTAGAGGGCAGTGGTACTCTAAAACTGAGTCCTGTTGGATGCCAACTGATTAGAATCTACCACTTACTTTCATTTCAATCCTTCTACATTTTTCTAAATTTGTGAGGGTGTGTGCTAATGAGACAGGGATTTAAACCTTAATTGAGTGTATTTGTCAAAGTCATTTCATTCTGAAAGCAGTTCTGAGGGTGGCTTTTCTCTTTATCGCGTAGAATTTTGACTGTTTCAACTGTATTTCTAAAGATTGTGCCCACCAATTCCATCAGGGAGCTTTAAACTATGTCTCCCTAGCTGTTCTCCTGCTAATATGATGTAAAATTGTAAGTGAGTTTCATTGGTTTGTCAAATTTGTTGAATTAGAGCTCCTTTGGTAAGAACTATGAGTTCCGCTGACGATGTGATCAGCAGATGCCAAGGAGGCATAATGGAGAAATAAGACGGTAGGCCAACTTAATTTATACTGGGATTCATGTAAATCATTAGGAGTTTGGAACCCCGCTTGATATACTCGCAGCATGTTTGTAACACTCTTTCACAGAATTACAATAAAGTTTCAGTATGTCATCCATTTGCAGTTACTCATTCAGAGTCAGTCCTATTAGACCCAGAAGATGCATACACAGTTTTAAAGGGGGATTCAGTTTTGGATTTTCTTATAGTGCTGATGTTTGCATGACCGAAGAAGTAGGAGGGTGTTCATTATTTTCAAAATATTTCATAAAAAATAAATAGAAGTGATTCCCTCGGGTTAATTTTATTTATTGAATTTAGTTATTTAAAGTTTCTCAAGAGATAAAAGATTGAATAAAACAATTTTGATAAAATTAAGCCCTCAAAAACATTGTACATAGGAGACTTAAAGTAATATTTGGCTTTAAGACAGAAAATGATTCATGAAATTGTCTTTCTCTCTCTTTGCCCATCTAGGCACACATGTGTTATTTAAGAGGGTACAGATTACAGGCAGGGGAAAAAATCAAAAGACTGACCCTAAACTGTCTTTTTCTATACTCTCTACCTATTCACAATTATCTCTTTAATTAGTCAAATAGAGAAATGAACAAATTCACTGATCTGAAAATGTTTAAGATGCAAGATTGATTCCTGTTTTTATGCATTGGGCTTTGAGAACATAAACAGTATTACATTGCTGGCAAATTTGGCAAGAAATTACACACAGTACATAAATCAAATGAAAAGTGTTGAACTTTTTCATCGGATCTGGCAGCAATGGACAATGCTGAGAATTAGTTCAGGGTGGGGGGGCTCAACTGTGGTTGACATACCTAGGGTGTTTGTACTTCCTCACTCTAATGAAATTAGAAAAATTGAGAAAGTTTTGCAATGGCGCAGAGATTTTCAAGGTATTTTGTTTCGATAGTTGGCCTCTCACAACTAAGTCAATCATGATTTTTACAAAATATTGGCCTCTCATCATATCTAATACCATCTGAAAGAACATACTTCCATCATATTCCCATATTTCTTAACCCTTTCTAACTTAGAGAGATTTATGAAAAAAAAGTATGTGGCGTCTGTCCGTGTGTACCTCCCCATACCTTTGAAATATTGGTCCATATGCTTCCAGATTTTCACCAGAGATGAAAACATATGAAATTTGATACGAGTCTGGGGGTCTCTCTCAGCATTTTAAGAAGGGGTCGGGGGGGGGGGGTCCCCCAGCATTTCAAAGGGGGGCAGGGGGTCTCCCCCAGATAAAAATGGTGTGAGAAAGTGTTCATAGGGTATTCCCTACAGTTTATTTTTATATCCTCCCCCTAGTTTTTTTTTTCTTGCGAAGAGATGAAGAGTTGCGGTTTGGACCATTCCTCATATATTTACAAGACGGACTTCATATATTTGTCAAAAAGACAGATATTAGGGGCATTTTTGGCCTGCGTATCCTCTTTATCACATGCATCCAAATGGGCAAAGAGAGAGGAGGACAAATTCCTGAATGTTCCCTCTGTCTCAAAGCCAGATAAAAATGTGTAGAGTATACAGAGGGTGTTTTTTTTTTTTATCTCCCCCCCCCCCTGGTTTTTTTCTTGAAAATTGAGATAAAGAGTTACTATTTGGACCATTCTTCACGTATATTTACAATTGTTCTTTTGTTTGGGGGTCAACCCCCCCCCCCCCCCCAGCGCCCCTAGGGGGGCTATCTCAAAAATTTCAAGTGGCAACCCCTATCTTGTGATACATCGTTTGAAAAGACGTAAAATTCTAAGACTTTTGGCGCAAACTGGAAGTTGATATCGTTTTTTGTTTTCGATATATCGAATTTCAAAGTTCGATTTGGACCCATTTTTAAAAAATCATTACGCCACTTTGGAAAGGCGGAATTAAGAAAACTATGGGTCCAAAATACTCTAAAAATCAATTACTTTTCAGATAACGAAATGATTTTGACATAAAATTAGTCCAAAATTGATTTTTGAGCCCCTAAATTTTTTTAAAAATTTTACCCTTAAAAGGGGCTTTCTCAAAAATTCCCTTGCATGCGCCATTCTTATTGAATGATACGTCGATCGAAAAAGCATAAAAAACTGAGCATTTTGGCGCAATCCGGATATCGATATGTTTTTTTTTTTTCGAGGTATCGAATATTTTCGCCTATCTTCAAAATTCGATATCTCGAATAAAAAAAAACATATCGATATCCGGATTGCGCCAAAATGCTCAGTTTTTTATGCTTTTTCGATCGACGTATCATTCAATAAGAATGGCGCAAGGGAATTTTTGAGAAAGCCCTTTTTTAAAGGGGAAAATTTTTAAAAAAATTTAGGGGCTCAAAAATCAATTTTGGACTAATTTTATGTCAAAATCATTTCGTTATCTGAAAAGTAATTGATTTTTAGAGTATTTTGGACCCATAGTTTTCTTAATTCCGCCTTTCCAAAGTGGCGTAATGATTTTTTAAAAATGGGTCCAAATCGAACTTTGAAATTCGATATATCGAAAACAAAAAACGATATCAACTTCCAGTTTGCGCCAAAAGTCTTAGAATTTTACGTCTTTTCAAACGATGTATCACAAGATAGGGGTTGCCACTTGAAATTTTTGAGATAGCCCCCCTGGGAGCCCCCCTAGGGGCGCTGGGGGGGGGGGTTGACCCCCAAACAAAAAAATAAGTGTAAATATGCGTGAAGAATGGTCCAAATAGTAACTCTTTATCTCAATTTTCAAGAAAAAAACCAGGGAGGGGCGATAAAAAAAAAAAAAACACCCTCTGTATACTCTACACATTTTTATCTGGCTTTGAGACAGAGGGAACATTCAGGAATTTGTCCTCCTCTCTCTTTGCCCATTTGGATGCATGTGATAAAGAGGATACGCAGGCAAGGGCAAAAATGCCCCTAATATCTGTCTTTTTCTATCTCATGATTTTCAAATTAGTCTCTTTAATTAGTTTAACAGAGAGAAGAACCAATTTCCAGATCTGCTAATGTTTGAAGATGCAAGATAGCTCATTTTTCCGTGCTCGGTGCCCCCAGAGGGAAACATTTCCCTAAATTGCTTATTCCAAACGAGGAACCCCATTTTTTATTACTGATTTAGAAAAAATGCAAACTTTTAAGACTGTCATCGCAAACCTTATGTCAATAACGATTTTCGAATTCAATAAATTGTACCTCAAAGTTCGAAATCAGCCAATTTTCAAAAAATCATCGCTCCTCCAAAAAAGGTTGGAACTAGAATAAAAGGCTTTAGCTCTCCGCCGTAACAAGCACTCTTCAGTTAAAACTACACTTTTCAACTAAAATTAACACTGTTGCTATTTTTGGTTCCCTAAATTTTTCTTTGCGATTATCAAAAATTTTGATCAGGCGATTATTTTGAAGGGGGGGGGGATTTTTTTCAACCTACTTTTTCAACAAAACGTCCGAAATTGCATCAAAAATTCCTTATTTGCAGACAGTGTAAAAATTTGGCTCAAGGTGGGTGGGGGGGGGGGGGGGAGTGCGTACCTGAGATGTGTGTGATCATGTTGGTAGGGTGCCCACTCAATTTGGGTAGGTTGTCCACTCACTTTGGGTAAGTTGCCCACTCACTTTGGGTAAGTTGCCCACTCACTTTGGGTAGGTTGCCCACTCACTTTGGGTAAGTTGCCCACTCACTTTGGGTAGGTTGCCCACTCACTTTGGGTAGGTTGCCCACTCACTTTGGGTAGGTTGCCCACTCACTTTGGGTAAGTTGCCCACTCACTTTGGGTAGGTTGCCCACTCACTTTGGGTAGGTTGCCCACTCACTTTGGGTAGGTTGCCCACTCACTTTGGTTAGGTTGCCCACTCACTTTGGGTAGGATACCCCCTCACTTTGGGTAGGGTACCTGATCTTCTTTGGGTCCACTAATGTCCAAAGTACTTTGGTCCTCCTGCCCAAAGCGGCTCGGTAACTATATAATTACCACTGGCTTTGGGCAGGCGGACCAAATTCTTTAGCGAATCTGCCCAAAGTTTTTTCTCAGTGAATGATCGGGTCGAAATGGGGAAGTCCCCTATAATATCAACTTTCTCTGCTGAGAAAATTGATTAATCTTAGAGGAAGATGCAGTTAGATGGGAATCCCCCATTTTGATCCGCTCATTCGACCGCCATCTTTGAATTTAGTTAAACGTATATTCAATGAGTTTGTGAGAAAATTTCGAGACTTCTAGATGTTTGCAACGTGATTTTCACACGAATATTCATTTACACAGAGATCAACCCTACAAATCCAGAATACGGCATGGGAGGATACAGAGAATTGTCTTTCTCTCTCTCCTCCCATTGGAAAACGTGCGTTAGAAAAGGACAGAGGAGGGGCCAAAGTCACGCGATGGCCCCCTCTGCTGTCCTTTTCTAACACACAAGTTCAAATGGAGGGACAGAGAGAGAAAGAGAATTCCCTGTATCCGCCCATGGAACACGGTAGCAAAAGTTTGCAATTCGGATCCATTATACGAGAAAAAGTAGTTTGATTCACTACTCGCACAACTGCAGGTCTAAGATGTGTGAATGTGCGCTCTCTCATAATCCAGCTGAAAGGATTAAATGACTCGCAAATCGTTCTTATTGTCCACAGCGTCGACTTTAAATGGTGAAAAGCTTAAATCGATCAAAGGTCTCAATCTTATCCGGGCTGAATTCGACGAAATGGGAACAAATACAATTGCTGCTGCGAATGGGAAGGATGTATTCAAGGGTGATGGCAACGAAAGTTTGGAAAATTTGACGAAAGACCAAAGATTATCAACTCGCGGAGGCGGTAGCTTTTATAATGATGATGGTGATGATCTAGACGAAGATAGTGATTGCGGTGGAGGCTGCTCAACACCTATGGGCCGCTCTTATTCACGTCATGATATGGATGATCGTGATGATCAAGGTTATGATCCTCATTATTGTGGTATGTGCGAATCCGTCCACAGCGTATCGATGATGAACGATTGGGATGGGTGGGAACTCCATCGAAAGTTCGTCGATCCGATCAGTTCTGATCATTACAATGTCAACTTCAAACGACTGGCTCAATACGACAAGGACACCATCGAGAAGAAACTTCGGAAGCAATTTGGTTCACGAGCGACAATTGACGTTGAGAAACACGGCAATAGCATCCTATTCAAAATCACCGATCATTCCTCTGATTTCGATGATCAAGGTTCGGAAAGAGATCGTTGGGTCCAGTCAGTCACACAAGTTTCAGGGCGTCCAGGGAGATCAATGAGCCGCACTTCAGGGTCTCCAGGGAGATCAGGCAGACGCATTTCATCAGGGTCTTCGGGGTCTTCAGGGGGATTTAGGAGTGGCTCAAGCACCCCACAGCGTGGTCGTCCCGGAAAGTTGGTTAAAAGCAGCAGTTCAGCGGGAGATTTGAAGATCTACGACGGAAAAGGCATGCATAGCTTCATAGACCCCACCGATCGTAAGTGCCCGTGAAGAGTTTCACTTCATTTTACAGTTTTGTTTTAAATTAGGGGAAGGGAAAGCATTCTAATCGGCTTCCTTCGTTTTGATTCGCGCAGGGAAGAGGATGTTCGTTGGCCTCCGTGGTCTGGCGGTTAGCGCTACTAATAACTTACTCCCGGGTTCGAATCCCGAAATGTAACTTTTGGCTTTTTAATTCTTAACCAATTTGGTTCGTTTTGGGCTCAATATAGCCATAAAAAAAATTCGTAAGTGCTGACGTTATTGGATTTGGCGTTTTTTCTTTGGTTTCAATTTAAATGACCAAAAACACGACTTTCTCCCTGAGGTGCCAGTAGGTACCCATCTTTGGCATACGAGCTACTCGTGTACTTTTTAATGGGGGGGGGAGTCCCTGTATAGTCTATGAAGAGAGTTAAGACAAGTGAAACCATGTGCACCGCCATTGGATGCGTTTCCGCTCACCTGTTTACATTCTGAGAGCTATTACTGTGTTTCGCTCCAATGCAAAGATTACAGTGCCGTAGAGTTCCTAACTGTTCAATCTTTCTCTGCTTTTGATGATGGACACATTTTCAAGTTTGTAAAGATTCTTTCGGACTTTTTCGATATTCTAGTGCATGAGCATTAAAATTGACAGGTTCGTCGACAGTTAATTATTTTATCCGTGACACACAGTGGAACTTCTCCTTTTATAAACAAATGTATGAGAACAAAAGTGCGAAAGCGCATCCAACCCAATGGCGGTGCCCATAGCGCCTAAAACGCATGAATAATCAGAAGTTGACTACTCTCTTTTTTTTCTTCTCTACATACAGGGACTCCCCTCTCAATCGGAACTTATTTACTACCTCACTCACAATCAGTGGCGTAGTGTGCAATATGACAACGTGGTACTGTGTCCATTTAAACTCATGATAAAGATCGAACTGTTGGGTGTTTGGTGAACACCTTCGCATTCGACCTTTTACAAGAGTTTAAATGGACACAGTACAACGTTGCCATATTGCGCGCTACGTCACTGACCTCCCTCCTTACGCTCATCGCGCCAGGTCTCAAGTGTCGCGCGGTCAACTGTCGTAGAACCAAAATAGAGCCCGAACTATAGACTATAGTAGTATACATCCCCAGGCCCTCGAAGTCATTGCATTAGACAATTAAATTTTGGTGGTCCAGGTTATCCTAACTCCTTACCAAACGTTCATCCAGGAAATGGGTTACCTCTCTAAAAGATTTTTTAGCGCGCCACTGATTTCAGTGAAAACGAGTTTCAACACTGTTAAAAATCGGCCAAAAAAAAAACCGGAGTGAAAATTGGAGCAAACAAAAAAATGAGAGAAAATTTTACTCTCGTGCGTAGTAAAAATAGAACGCACCGGCAGTGAAGATCAGAAAATACTATCGAAGAGGGTGTTCAATGTTCATGTTTTCTTTATGGAGTAACATCATCTTTTAACTTCGGAAAAGTGCAAATTATTACTAACTATTTCCTCCTTTTCACACCATTTTCTACTACATAAATATCTTACTCCCAAAACTATGTACCGGGAGAAATCATTTTTTTTTTTTTTTTTTTTCCTAGAGCAAGTTAATGTAATTTTAGTTAGTGTAAATAATCGGCAAACTGACTCAGTTTGCCAATCCCAGTACTAGGCACATTGTGCCACACCCTATACATTTCTTAAAGTAAATTTAAACATTTTTTATCCTACTGTAAATAGGCTTAGTACATAATCATGTAGTTGTCTAACTGTATGTATTGAACAATGTGTTAAAAAAAAAAAAAAAAAAAAAAAAAAAAACAGTGAAGCTGTAACTTTTATGTTCTCATGGTGTAACTGGTTTTACTTGTATTCACTATCAGTTTTTCAGACAATGAATGAGCTGAATCAAGACCCATCTGTACTCTACGTAACTTTTGCATGTGAGCCTATGGTTGGTAAATACTTCTGTAAGGCACAGTGCGTCGCTCGGGGTGACGGGATGACTGGAGATTGCTCGACAGGTTTCTGTCAATGTGTCGGCAGGGACGAAAAAAAAATGCGGAAGAAAATTGGGAAACAATTCCGTGAGTATAACAATCCTCTTTTCTTTTTCCTTTATTTTTTTCATCGCGTTATATTTAACTCAGCCTGTTAATACGTTATGTTTGGATTTTTCAAGTATAATGTTGTACAAAATACTATTACTTTCAAAAGAAAGTATCTCGGGTCGAAATTCTTACAGTTAAATGTCATTTATTTTCAATGATACTTTCGATTTTTCATGACGTACTAGTGGGGAAAAAGATACCTGGCAAGGGTATGCAATTTGCAGTACACAATATACCATTCAACATATGTATTACGTGCGTTGCGTATTGCATACTCTGGCTGGGTATCTTTGTCCCCGCTGGTACTTTACAAAGGGCGTTATGATTAGTCCTTAAACACTTGAAAACCTCAAAATTGTTTAAAGATTTCCAAGATTTAAAAGAGTAAAAATTTCGATCAGGGTACCTACTTTCTTTTGAAGGTCATAGTATAACACGGTAAAAACGTCGAGATAGTTTTCTTCTCATATCTAATTGATTCAGTACTTTGTGGAATTGGAAAAATGACTTGATGTTTGGCCACTTTTCGATCTCAGATCAAAGTGCAGTATGCTTAACAATCAATTGCTATCCAAAGATTCAAATAAAAAAACAAAACATATTGTTGCCACATTGGACAAGCCACAACTGGTGGGCGGAAGCGTTTTGAAATTGAGTCATTTTATTTCATTTATTTTTATTTATTTATTTATTTTTTTCTCCAGGGAGTGTTATGAGTGGTTTTGCACTTGACTGCCAGAACCAATCTCACAAATGTCGGAGATTCTGCAAAAATCTAACACCCATAAAGAGAGAATTCTTCGGCCAGTGCATTGGAAATACATGTAAGTGCGTCACCAACCCCGTTTCACCCGAGAAGGACAAGAGGTACGTTTGCGCGAAAGCCATCAGGAAATTGCAGAAGCTTGAAAATGTGGTTCTTCGAACACTAGGTTATAAGGCCGTCGACGTTCCCATCAAGTACGGTGCTCCGAATGAGGAGACCGAAAACATCGTCAGAAAAATGCACGAATCGGATGAATTCAAAGGATGCACGCAAGAGGAGATCCGTAATTTGAGACAAGTAATAAACAGACTGTCAAATGCCATGAGTACCCTACAATCATCGGGGTCCGCTACTCCAACTGCATAACTTTTAACAATAAGGCGAAAAAATAGATTTCCACTTTTTTGGGCATTAGAAATTACATATTAAAAACAAAACAAAAACAAAAACAAACAAACTGAGTAATTCATTACTTTGCAAAAAATGTTTGTGCCGCGGAAGACCACCATCCAAAATATCCCTTCACTGCATTTTTTTTTTTTTTTTTTTTTTGGCAAAACACGAATTTTTCAATTCATCTAGTCACCCTAGTAGTGGGAGAAATAATAATAAAAAAAAACCATTATGTAATTTTTTGATCTACTTGCTCAAATATGTAATTTTCCGCCATTTTTTCAACATGATGTAACGCATACAAAAAAGCGGGATTTTTATACATTTTTATTTTCTTCAATAAAAAATTGTTTTTTTTTTTGTAAAAAAAAAAAAAAAAAAAAAAAAAAAAATGTAGGCAGGAATTTTAAAATGATTACCTACAAATAATAGACAGTCATTATATTATAATGAAAAGACGTTTTTTGATGCAGGTGACAATTTTGCCGTTGACCTGATTTTTCGTGATTTCATGTGAAATTTCATACGTAGCGCTCTATGTTTGCGGGACTGTGCACTATTTTTCAATGCTCTAATATGCGTCATGAGTGACACAACGCGTTGCAACGTCAAGTTTTGATTATACTGACCTAGTGGGTAATAAAGTAATTGTTCCTAATTAGGAACACTGTGCAGTGAAGGGATATTGTACTTATACATGAATCTATGCATGGTGCATAGGCGGCTTTTAAGTCTCCTCCCCCAAATAATCCGGGGGAGTAGTTTGAAGCTGATGATTTTTGATACTTAGGGAAAAGGAAGAAAGCAATGTAGCTACTACTATTTTCCTGATTCATCGACTGATACAAAAAAAAAAAAAAAAAAAAAAAAAAAAAAAAAAAAAAAAAAAAAAAAAAAATCATTTCCAAAATTATAACTTGGGATGTGACCTTTTTCCCCTTCAAATATTGTATGACCTTAAAACGTTCATAAACAGGTGGACTCATTTCCTCATAATTAACCAGCTTTTTAGGAAAGATTTGTCTTTAAGTGCGGTTTTGCTGGTTGACATTGACGTCATTGACTTTCTAAGCACCAAGGTTTCCGACCTATATTATTTACCAGGTGAAGAGTGAGGGGTTAGGCTCAACCCTAATTTCATGTATGAATTTTACGAATTATTAACTCAGATATTCTGAAACTCTTATCTGTCCACTCTTACACTCGAAATGATTTTAGAGCCAATAATTACTGTTAGAATTATATCAATTTCAGTATATTCTGTAAGATGATATTTTACGAAAAGTTAAGGAAAAGTCCCGAATTTTCGTTTTGTCTCGTTCTTTTCTTTTTTTTTCCCTTCTAGATTCTGATTTTATCCCAGTTCCTCCATTTTATAGTAGGTAATTTTTTATTCTCCCTACACAGCTTGAAATTAGTCACAAATTGAAGAGCTTACATAATTTCAAATTGTCAACATTTTTATTTCCATAAAAGTCTGCACGGATTCCACGACTTTTTGGTGCCTCTCAATAAAGAATAAATAGGTATACGGAAAGTAGTTTTCTTTTGTTACTTTTCCCCCAACGGAAAAACTGCTGGCAAAAAAAAAAAAAAAATTTAAAATGAGCTGGCTTGAAATCATAAAAGCTTCACGAACCAAAATCGGGTTACAATTAAGCATTACACTTTCCGCTTTAAGCGCACGGTCTATGCTTACGCATATAACGCCGGGTAAAAGCTTTCGGGGTGAGGCCATCCTCAATGAGGGCCCCTCATATCAATAAAAAATGGCAAAATTTGCAGAAAAGGAAGAGTGATATGGGGCCGGTGAAGGGGGGAGCCCGCAAGCAGCGTAAGCTCGTGTTTTTCAAATGGTAAATTGCCGAAATTTTAGAGACGATACTACGCATTGCAAATGTTTGCCTTTGCGACATCATTCCGATTGTCGTCACGTCACAAGGGCAGATCCAGCAATATGGCAACCATGTATTCTTCCCATTTGAACGTATGAGGAAGAACCGTTTCTCGAGGGGGCCATGGCCCCTTGACTAATCGATTGTTTCTCACGCATTCAAATGGGAAGAATACACAGTTGCCAGATCGCTGGATCCGCCCATGCGTCACGAGAGCGAAAAAGATTACAAGCGTTCAACTTCCTTTTGACGGAATGCAGACGCCAAGTTTACCGAGGAAGAAACCACAGATAATAAAATTAAATATTTAATAAAAAATGCAATTTGAATTTATTAAGACTTTCTCAAAGGAGACTTGAGGAGAAAAAAAACAAAAACAAAACAAAACAAAACACAAACAAAAAAAACAAAAACAAAAAAAGGCCGTTATTAAAAGGCCGTAGATGTGGTTGATTTTGACGTAAAGTAGTGCAATTCATAGCTCCATTAAATCGTTTAATTTTTTACCTAGTGGGGCGCTTACTAACTTTTGCGATATATATACATGTCCGGCCTCTCCAATTGATCCACTCCACTGTGTGACGTCACCATACCCACGATTTTTTGCAACTTAAAGCAAACGTATCTTTCATTTCATTTTTTAATTATCAATCAAAATTACTTTTATGGCTTCCCCATTTTATTTAAAGCTTTTTCCGGATATTTTATGATATTTTCTTTTCATTATCATTCTTAGATTTATTTTTATTTTTAGTTATGTTCTGCTTCGTTTTTTTTTCTTTTTTTCTTTTTTTCTTTTTGTATTACTTTTTCACATTTTGTTATGTTTAGAGATGAGCCATGGAGGCTCAAGTGTAAGAAAGGACTTTAAAGTCCTAACTTGACCTCCATGGCATTAATCTTATTTTATTGTTTTACTTTTAGGATTAATGCTATAGTAAAAACTTTCAATCAATCAATGAAGCCGGGACTCTTGGGAAAAAACAAAAGGCACCTCCGTTGTCAGCTCATCCAGTACTTCAATTTTCGTAATAACATTAACAAAGACAATTTATCTAGTAGATAGTGCACTCCGCATCTCCGCTGTGAGCGCTAGGCGCGCGTGGCAAGTTTTGCGAAGCTCCATGATGGGCAGGTGGGGTGGAGGCTTGCTGAGTGGCCCCACGGTAGCGCAACGTTTGCTGCCAAGGTAGATGGAGAACAGGTATGGACAACACTCTGAGGTTGGCTCTGATTGGTTGTGAAAAAAGCGACTTTGCAGCCATTTTTCTGACCGCGCGATTCAAATTTAAATTTCACATCTTGAAATGGACAGTGAACAACGTAATTGATGTTGTTAATCCATTCTATAGTCACAACATTAACATTTAAAGATAAAAATTACATTTCATTGTTCAAATAAATAAAGCATTGCTTCAGACAAACTTTCCCTTCAAACCTAACCACAAACAACAATGCAACATACACGGTGTAAATAGGAGACAAGATGGCGGCGAAGTCGCTTTTTCCCAAGTGGCCACGCCCCCTGAGTCGAGTGTTGTCCATACCTGTTCTCCATATACCTTGGTTTGCTGCGGGAATGAATGGGGGAATGCACTGGCGCGCTCGGGTTTTCCTAAATAACTCGTTTCAGGTCCATTTTTTGGCAAAATAATCAAGGAACAAAGATGTAGAGGATGAAATTTACAATTGAACTGCATAATTAGTTATCCCCCCAACGTTATTGCTAACCGGAAAAAACGCCTATCCATCACAGATATTTCGCATAGCATACCGGCTGCGCATGCGCAATTTCCTTCTGGCTGGGGCAACTCAAGTCATCGATGGCAGTTCGGCGCCGCATCGCTCCACCACTCATCACATGAGAATAAATAAAAATTACCACCGCGCGCGAGAACTGTGCAGTGTGCACGGTCTACTTGATATAATGTCTTTGAATGGCAAACACCAAATTTCAGACCCTGGCAACTGCCTCATTTTTTTTCGTTATGGTTTTTCCTACTTCAATAATGCAGCTCTGTGCGATCTTTTGCAACAGGCTTATTAATTGTTGACTAAGGGGTAAAACCTTGTAAAAATAACGATTAGCGCAATAAAAAATCACAAAATCCACTCCCAAACTCTTACAATACTTCCAAACGCGGAACCCTAATGGCGGCTGTTGCCGCCCAAATGTTATGGAAATTGTATGCTTCTTCTTCTTCTTGTGTTGTGTTGCGAGAACGCCTCGTGTAGATGGCGCTGATGATTGAAGATAGGGAAACCCAATGTAATCAGTGGCATCGGCCGCCAATACGGTCTCGCGTTAGAAAGAATTTTGTGAGTTTAGGAGTGGATTTCGTGATTTTTTAGTACACTAATCGTCATATTTACAGGGTTTCACCCCATACTTATTCAACTATTAATAAGCCTGTAGCAAAAGTTTGCAACAGCTCCATTGCTGGAATCTGGCAGCGGTGTGGTATTTGGAAAGGAGTCCCTGGTGCAAGGGTAGAGAATATGAAGTAGGTGAGTATACATATGTTTGCGTTGTCTTCATTAGCGGTGTATAAACGTAAGCACGCCCCAAAACTCAATGACCGTGAAATTGAGGGAGGATGATTCGCACAGCTTATTTGCACGAAAGAGCAAACAACTCCGTGCCAGGCGGGTGAAAGGAGAGGCAGGTGGGTGGGTGGGTGTGTTGAGGAGTAGGGGCCAGGGTCGGGGGTGGGTTGGGGGTGGGGTGGGGTGGGGGGAGGAGGCAAAACAGAACATTGGTAAATTGAGACCTGCTAATTGCGAGCTTTGACCATCCATCGCCTCTTATTTGCTTCTCTTGAATTCGAATATCTCATTGCGAATCCCACGGAATAAAAGAAAGAGAGCCAAATACTTGAAGATGCGGTCAAAATAGAATGGATCGTTCTTCTCCCGGTGTTACATCATGATAGAATTCATTGATTCAATCCATCGTTTGCTTTGCTAACGCCCGGACCGATATCTCGGTTGTAGAGTCCCTATATATGTACTATGAGAGTTGCGCCGTGTCATTCAAAATGAAGAAGAAGAAGCGGATCAATGCAGCCCCCCAGGGGCAAATTGCAAATGGCGGATGGCCATTTGCATCTGCGCCGTTGCCGCTATTTTCGCTATCTTTTGTAGGTTAGGTTCCATCTTGACAATAACAGTCGTTATTGAAAGAGACAATTTTATCCGCAGAATAACATTCAAGCAGAGGAAAAATTAACAATAATTACTGCGGTCACTGTTACTTTAAATGTGTTATGAAAGCTACCACGCGAAAAGTAAACAAACCCTCCGCCATCTGCCTATTTGGGGCTTCATCGACAGCCTAAATCTGAGAGCCAATTAGAAATGGATTCTGACATGTCGCAACTCTCATAGTATATATATAAGGACTTTACTTGGTTGAAGTCGAATCTTAAGGTGGAGAGAATTTCATTTCCAACTTTTAGTTGACGCAATCCACTTGGTTTGTGTTTTATTTTTACTCAATCCAACGGGTTCTGTTGCTCATCTGAGAGATGACTATGGTAGGTTTAATGATAAAGTTCCGGGCTTTTTCTGAACCTTGCCCGCTCTCGGATCCGTGAGATGGGGTTCATATAAATTTAATGCTTGCAGACAGTGGCAAAGCGTGAAATTTGGCAACAATGTATAAGAAGAAGAAAAACCAACACCACCTGCCATTTATATTCACTAAAAAAGTAGAACGCTTGAGTCATCGGCGATGATCAGGCATTTCGACCTTTCTAATGTGTTTAAATGGGGAAAAGGGAACGTTGCCGAATCTCACGCCTCGCCACTACTTGCAGGTTTGCCATCAATCTCATCGCATCGGGTCAAAAATGCACGCCTCATTACTCGCAATACGAACTTAAACCGCGCAGAGAAAAACGTCGGTTCGTTTCCGTTCCCGGCAGACAACCGGTTTAGGGCGACTTTACGTTCTATTCCGCGACTGGTTCACGAACCGGTTCAAGCCGAGTCGGAGGGCGCGCCGGAATCGTGAACCGGTTCAGCAAATACAAGTTGACCATGATCAAAAACTGAACTTGAAACGTAAAATCATGAAAAAAAATGCAAAGTTAGAAAAACAAATTATCTTTAATTCGCAATCCACCAATTTAATTTACAGTAATCAAATCTGCTAAACCGCTTTTCAATTTTGATGAACCGGTTCGAACCGTTTTTTTAAAGATGGTTCCAGGTTTGGTTCGCGAAACGATTCGCTGTTCGGTTTTTGGTTCGGTTCGGTTCGGTTCAAGTCCCTGATTCGAAATTATGCGCTGTAAGTGTAGAAGTACCCTACACTCCAATTTCAAATAACGTAGTTTCAAATAATTATGTTTTCCTCCGAAAAGAGGAGGTTGACGTACAAGAATCCATGAAAATTTAAAAAAAAAAAAAAAAAAAAAAAAAAAAAAAAAAAAAAAAAAAGAAGTACAACTTGATGAGCTTTTTCAGCAATTTGGCTGTTATTCGAGGAAGAAAATATCAAGTCACAAACGAGTGAGAGAAGGAAAGGAGAGAGAGAGAGAGAGAGAGAGAGAGAGAGAGAGAGAGAGAGAGAGAGAGAGAGAGAGAGAGAGAGAGAGAGAGAGAGAGAGAGAGAGGAGACAAATTCCTGGTTCCGCATCTGATATAGTCATACACTGTACTTACGTGTCTGGTGGGCGATGTTGCTTAGTAAACTTGCGAGAATGTCGCACTCGGAAATAGAAGAAGAGTGCAAACGGAACGGAAACGAACGTGGAGTGCGCTATGACGTCACGATGAGGTCGTTTCCGGTTTACCGGTGGGATGGCGCACACGCGGTGGTGTCGGTGGGCGAAATTTGCGGCTCGGAGATTCCGGGTACCATGCCGCATGCCGTAGCGCGACAGAGAGGGTTGCAGTTCGTTGGCTCCCAAACCGCAAATGCGCCCTGTTGACAGATCCACTGCTTTAGACCTCGTATATTTCTCATATAAGTATCAACGTGAAACATTCGGTTTTTGACCTCAAATCTGGCAACATGGCAAATGCGATCCGCGTCAGAGGCGTAGCGTGGAAGTAGGCAACGTTGTATTCTGACCATTTGAACCCCTGTAAAAGGTCGAATGCGAAGGTGTTCACCGAAAACCCAACAGTTCGATATTTTTCATGGGTTTAAATGGACCGTGGCTCAGCACAGTAGACATAATGGTCCGAGATCGAAACAAGTGGCAAAAAATCAGTGGGAAAATTTAATCAAAAATCAGAGGCCTCGGCCCACGGTGGGCCAAATGCTTTTCGTAGCGTGCCAAAAGTCCGAAAAAGGAGGTGCTTTGATTTGACCGATAATTGTCTTAATGTGCTCCATATGACCCATGGGTAAGGTCATTGTACGGATTTGTCTCCAAATTTACTGATAACCGAGATATGGAGGTCGAAAGATGCATCTATCCGCAAGGCTCGCCCGAGTTGAAAAACAGGTTCTCGGTCATCTGCTTCATGTTTGTTTACTTCATGAAATTTAATGCAAAGCTACGGCAAATCTGGCTAAAAAAATGACTTCTACAGAGCCTGGTGAGTATTTTTCACTACTACTTTTTGATTTTTGAGCGATTATTATATACATTCTATGGCAAATTTTCATATTGTTGTCAAAAAACCTCGAGAAACGAAAAAAGTGTCAACTTTGTTAGACCCGGAAAAAAAAATGTCAAAAAATGTTAACCCGGTCTCTTCATTTCCCTGTTGTACATATGCTGAAAAACGTGGAAAAAAATTCCCAATTGGGACTTGCGGGGACAAACCTCTTTTTTATTAGTTTTAAGATCGCTGTTTTTACCGAAATATTGAAATTTTGATGATCCTGCTTAGATCCGCTACGAAAAGCATCTGGCCCACCGTGCGGCCGGCCGGCCCTCGGGTTCTAAAGGAAAAGAGATTGGAGCGCAAATCCAGGGCTGCCGATTGGCGTATAATTAATCGCATTTTTCAATCTACCGATGATTCCACCTGCTGAGAAAAGGTTACACAGTTCAATTAAATGTATGACTGAAATGCACAAAAATACTCTGATCTTAAATCTTTTCTCAGTCGGTGGAAACCCTGTTAATTCATTAAAATATCCGCAAGTTTTTCAAAGTCACCGACGACTCCACCGGTTGAGAAAAGATTATATATGCGAGCATTTTCGTTCATTACAATCATACACTAAACTGAACTGTGTAATCTTTTCTCAACCGGTGGAATCATCGGTGAAATGAAAAATGCGATTAATTATACGCAAAACGGCAGCTCTGAATTGAGAAGTTCCGCAAAGAATAAATTGGGAACAAATCAATTGGGAAATGATATCCAGTGGATTGTTGATACCTTATGCGAACTAACAAAATCACATTAAATTTAGGAGGAAAAAAATCTATCCGTATACATAATAAATTAAGACTGATCTCGAACGTTCTTTTTGAAAGTTGAAACCAATATGATAGCCAAAACTGCTCTATTGCCTATCATCTTTCGAAGTTTGAATAACTTCTAGTCATTGCTTTCCCTTTCAAACCTTATGGTCTTCTGGACGAAGAGAACTGACAAGAAGCGTCTCCAGTCAGAAAAAGAAGACATAACAACTTCGATATCCACCTTGATATCACAGACCACAAACTAAATCAGTCCGAGGACAGCCCATGCGGATCATTTTACATCGAAATCCTATTTCGACCGTGACCAACCTCTGCGTGTGCTATGATCGAAACACGTGTAGTTTATATTCGACAAATTGTGACATTCGAACGGACAGCAGAACACAACGAGGGTTATGCAGTTTGTCATCCCTCTTCAAAACACGCGACATTGAATGTGACACGCCCGACTAACTAAGTCCGACCTTAAGAGCCTGACATAACACAACCCAAGATATGACAAGTGTAAATATATATACATACAAATATAACAGACTTCTTTATACAATAGACAACTTGCGATGGAAAAACAACGAGTTACAAGCACGACCCCTTCAGGTAACACCCGCAGGACCCGTTCCTCGTCGCAATTCGATATGCACGCGCAACAGAGTTGCAAGATCGAATGAAAATAGGTCAAATTAATTTAAAGAAATTAAAAATCTTACTTAGTCCTGTGTAAAGGGGTCTCTCAACCTGCGAATTTAAAAGCGCGAATTGACTGCATGAGCCAATGGGCTTCTTTGTTGTCGATATACATCAGACTCGACCTATCGAGTATCGACTGCTAGGCAGCTCATTCTCACAATCAGTTTATTCGCGCTTTTAAAATCGCAGGTGGAGAGACCCCTTAAGAACGAGGAAAACCTTATACTATAGTATACAAATCCGGAGGTTGACCTTCGAGATTCTGCCAATCTCTCCAAAATCTTCAAATCTTCAGATTTTTTTTCATTTTCTGGCATTTCTGTATGTACGCCAGGAAGTGCTGTGACTTATTGCTGACATGACGATTGGGGGGGGGGGGTGAGCCGAGAGGTCCTAACTCCTTCGCTCCGCCGCACAGTGTGGGATATGCCCGATCTAGCTAGACAAAAGTCGAAAAATCAAGTTGCTTAAAATTGTTCGAAAATGGATGAAAATGAAAGGTGAGGGTATGCTGATCACGAAAATATATATTGTTCATACATTTTCTTTGATCCGATTAGTGTAAAACAGCTTGAATATTGACCTCCGCCATAGTTTGGTTACGACATTTCCTACGATCATTTTCTTAGCCTTAGATTTGATGCTATTTTAAGTATATGTGTTACTGTTTCGGGAAAAGTGTTGGCTACATGTTGTAGAGGATGGCCTGCTGATCATTTTGCACCCTATTTTATTTACTGAATGTCCTTTCTAATGGTTTTTTTAAAGCCTTGAATGAAACGTTCTCCAACACCTCAAGTTTACGTGAATCGTGATCTTTATTGGACAATAACTAAATTTGGCGGCGTTTGGCGGAACTTTGGTTTACACCACGTGAAAGCCCATGTTTCAGAGAACAAATCCATGTAAAGAAAAGCTGCCACAAGGCGCCACCACGAAAATAAGATCAATTCGAAAAGTGAGAATCGCCAGTTCAGACCACACTTTGAAGTGCTTGTGAGAGCTCGCCGCGCCACGTACTGCGCATTTTCTGTACTCGCTTACTTATAGAGATGGGAACGCTTGAAGGCTCGGGTCGACTCGGTGGAACAGTCGGCTGCGGAGCCACCCTACGATTTCATGGTACGCAGCTCAAATCTGAGGCATGCCTCTATTTTTTTTCTTTATTTTTTTCATTATTCTGGGCATTTCTTTAAAGGACCAATTCGTTTAATGTGAACGTTTCATTATTTAGCGTTGTTGAAAACTGATCCCCTGTATTTTAGAGGAATAATTTTTTTTTATTATTATTCTTTTTTACGAAATTATTTTTACAGTTTTTGGGCTTTCAGAGCACTTTACTTTAAAATTCATAAAAACTGACCTCAGATTCGTGATCAGCGACCCTTTAAACCCCCGAGTAACACTTATCGCGGAAGAAAGTCATTGCTCGGACTTTTGTCTAGCTAGATCGGTCAAATCCCACACAGTGCGCCGCCAGCCCGATCGACGCGGCGAACCCTTGAATCTTACGCACCTATAACGCACGAATGCCTATACAGTTACAGCTGACAAGTGTTTTTAATTTTCTATGGAATTTAATATGTTAATTAGTGGTTGTTTACTCTATCTTAATTTAACTCTCTACTTATAGGGACTAATAGGAATACTTATAAGGAGTACTTATAAGAATACTATAGGGAGAAAATATATATATGTTGAGCACAACACCCTCTTAGATGCACAAATTTTCTTCCTGAAATCTGACAATCCCGAAGTGAACTTTTTGGGCTTATGTTACAACCGTCGCGGCCTGCATTACATCGGCCTTAGAACAAGCGGGCGATGGACTTTATATCCAATTGGGTGACTTGTTTCTTGCCTGTTTTTCTTTCATCACTCCCTCGTCTTCTTCTTCTTCTTCTTCTTCTTCTTCTTCTTCTTCTTCTTCTTCTTCTTCTTCCCTATTCATTCCGTTTACATTTTCTCTCCATTCCTCTTTATTTCTGCTTTTCTACGCTGACCGGGTATTGGAATGTATATATTAGACTTCGGAGTTTTGATCTGAGAGTTTGCCGATTAGGTTACAAATCTTGGAAGGTCGCTTTAGCGTGAGCTTTGCATGTCTTCTCAACGTCTTAGTTGTCACATCAACTCGGTGCTTCGTTGCCAAACTATAATGGAAAATTCCTTGGAGCAAGGAGGTGAAGGCGAAATTATCCCAGAACTTTGAGAATATTCATTTCTCTCTTCCCCCCCCCTCCCCCCTCCCCCCAGATCATTTCAACGAACGTCCGCGTCCTGTGTCGTGGCGTACAATTCGTTGAAGGTGGAAATCATTTCCTGAGTTAATGAGTGGATTTTTAAAGTTTGTCAAAGTGCGCATCGTTATTTTCACGGACATTTCACGTCAGAATCAGTGCGTCATATTCCTGAAGGAAAAGTAAGCAACAAACCCTTGCAAACTTTTGCAACAGGAGATTGAAAAGTTGATACTTCCATAAAAACTTGTAACTTGTAAAAGTGGCGATGAGTACCTACCTACATTCTAAAAAATCACAAAATTCACTCTCAGAATCGGGTTTAACGGCGGAGAGACACAGGTATCATGGGAGATTACTATCTAAAGTGAGACGTATCTCTGTGTTTCCGTAGAGAAAGTTTGACAAATTAGACAGGAATCTCCCATGATAGCTGCGTTGAACCGCCATTACAATCTTGTCGTTAAAGCATTTATAGAAGTTTATTACTGAATTTTAGACTTCCTCATAGTGCTTTTGGTGATTTTCGCTGGTTTTAACATCAGATTGGACAATTTATTTGCTCACAGCAAAAGTTTTCAAGAGCCCCATTCCCTATGTCTTAACGTGACGTGACCCATAGATATTTTTCAGAGAGTGAAGATATAAGAAATAGACAATAATTATGACGGAGAAAAAAACTTCGCTAAAGAGAAAGAAAGTGCTCCACGCTCAAAGCTAGAATAACTTTGGTGGACGTTTTGTAAGAAGTATTCTTTCCTTTAGCACGTAATTTCCATTAAGTTCCTTTCTAGTTTAAAACGCGTTAATAACCCTCTTTTAAATGCGCAGCGAGATAAGATAATAAGGGGTGATTTTTTTTTCCACCCTCCGCGCGCGTAATCCTGCTCTCTTTTCGCGCAACCTTCTCTTCTGGATCCATCAATCCGAGTCCCTGGAGATTATAACTTGACAGTCGGTTCGTTCTGTGGGTTGCGTAATGCGCGAAGCTGTAACACATATACGATTTGTGAGCGTCATATGCAACATTGCACGTTTCGCTCTATCATACGTCAGTCGATGCTGCTCTCAATGTGGTGTTAATCTGAAAATATGAAATAGTCACTCCTATAATCGCCCCTTCATCCACCCTGTGTGTTATCGATCAAGTGAAGTTTCCGAAGGTACAAACTAACTGAGCAGCGGTGGCGGCCGGCTCGTGAAATGCAGTTTATCTATGTCTACTCCGTTTAAAACTGTAGAAAAGTATCGATCCTCAGTGGGTGCAATTGAACTCCTGGGAAATCGATACTTTTCTATAGTGTTAAATGGAGTCGCATCTCACGAGCCGCCACTGCTGAGCGTCCAAATGATCGGGTCTTTTTACGAGACGATTGTGAGGTATTAGGTGGGCAAAGATTTCAGAGTTGAAAATACAACTTACCAAATTTTGAATGGGGCTCTCGCAAACTTTGGCAACAGATGATTGAAAAGTAGAATCTTGCATAAAGACCTGTGAAAATGGCAAAGAGTGCACTAAAAAATAACAAAATTCACTCTCAGAATTGGACTTAATGACGGAGCTAAGCAGGTATCATGATAGATTCTTATCTAACATTGGCGGATACAGGGAATTGTCTGTCTCTGTCTCCTTCCATTTGAACTTATGTGTTAGAAAGGGATAGCAGAGGGGGCCATCACATGACTTTGGCCCCCTCTTCTGTCCTTTTCTAACGCACGTTTTCAAATGGGAGGAGAGAGAGACAGACGATTCCCTGAATCCGCTCATGTTGTCTAATTAGTGACACATCTATGCGTTTCCAGAGAGAGAGAGAGAGAGAGAGAGACACACATTAGACAGGAATCTCTCATGATACCGTGCATAGCTTCGACATTACGATCTGGTCGTTACGGCTGTTTTCTGGGGTTAGTACTGAATTTTAGACTTTCTTAGTGTGATTTTCGTGATTGCTGCTGATCTTTACATCATATTTGACTATTTATTTGCTTCTGGCAAAAGTTTGCAAGAGCCCCATTGCCGGAGAACCATAAACATAACATGGGCAAAAAGGTGATGTCGCCAAAACACAGCTTGTGACCCCTCCATCGATTTAGCTTGGCAAATGGAATCGATCGCCCTAAAGGGTTTTCATATCTTTTGAAACTGTGGCCGCTTCAGTGGAAACTCATGGCTATGTAACAAGAGCAAAAATGTAATGTCGCCAAAACACAGATTGTAACCCCTTAGGGGGCGGGGAAACTGAAGGGGAAGAGTGGGACAAAACTCGTAGGTTACTCTTGGCTATACGCCGCAGCTGCTGCCGTAGCCTGATTGACTCTATGTGCTAAGATAGTCGGAAATACATTGGATAAGTAAGTAATTAATTGGGAAAATGATTTTTTTTAAAAAAATAAAAAAAAAAATTACGAAACAAATTATTTTCCCAAACGTGGTAGGTACCATTGGAAAGCTCATGATATGCAAACTGTAGTTTGGCCGGTTTTACGTGTGATGTTTAAATGAGAAACCTGCTGCAGGGGCTTAAAGTTGGGTCTCCATTTTCGACAGGGTGTTTAATAAAATGGTTTTCTTTATACAATTATTAAACGGTTGCAGCTCAAAAAAAATAAAATGTATGGGATAAGTTATTGAGACAAGCATTCATTATAACTTTATTCATAACATAAATTACGTACAGTAGAGTATATGTATACAGCTATACGTAGGATGCCTCAACGTGGTATCCGAAACAGTAGAACATCCCGTAGAAATGAAGAAAATTGACCCAACTTTGAGTCTCTGTTGAATGCTTACGATCGAGAAATTAGTGAAAAACCGACCCGAATCAAAACCTGCATATCATGAGCTTTCAAATGATACCAAGTTTAAAGAAACATATTTTTGTTAGTATTTTTAAGTTTTTTTTTTTTTTTTTTTTTTTTTTTAAAGTCATTGTTCAATTTACTTCAATGTTTTTTCGAAAATCTTAGCTTAATCTGTAATTGTGGTTGACTACCGATCGTCTTCAACAGACAGGCGTTATATAGCGTTATATCCAGGGGCTCCATTTCAGATTTTTCTTGGGGGGGGGGGAGGGGCAAGGTCCTCCAAAACTTTGAATGACCTTTCTTTTTTTTTTTTTTTTGGCCGTGCATCTTAAAAAAATCTCTCTAACTCTCTGACATCATGTGCGGGGTGGGGGGGGGGGCCTCCAAACATTTGGATGACCTCCCCTCCCTCCCGCGAATCCTCAAAAAATCTGTCTGACTTGATTTTTTGGCCACATTGAAAATCCTTGGGGGGGGGGGCCACACCGGTGTGGTGGTTTTTTAGTTATGACATGACGTTATAAAACGGAAAAAAAAAAAAAAAAAAAAAAAAAAAAAAAAAAAAAAAAAAAACTGTCATCAAACTCATAATTTGAGGGGCGATAAGATTCTATTCTTGCCCCCACTTCTCTGGAAACCACGGCACGCCCCTGATAGATTCGATGAACAATTAAATGTGCGCAATTCTTGATAATTATTTGTTTTTTGATTCAGTGATGAATTTCGCAACGCATCTATTTTATGATGGTCTTGCAACAACAGACGAAAGGGGAAATAAATGGAAGCAAGACACAACTTTCGGAACGGTTGCAGTGCGGTGCGGTGCTGCGTCAGGTCATGCCTACGAAAACAAACGCATCAATTCCTTGACGCACCGCACCGGTTGCCCAACCTACAACTCAATCGTAGGTTACTTGTTCATGTGAAAGATCACGTTGTGTCGAAAATTGAAAGATACGGGGAGAGGACTTATTATGTGTCTAAATCGTACTATGGGATCGGGGCGATACAGAGATGGGCCCTCCCCTTTGAATCATCGCAACGCGCTTTGTATGCGTGCGCCGTGCGGAGTATTCACAAGGAACGTTTGGGGTAAGCGCACCCACAATGGTCTGAGATTGAAAAAGAAAGAGGCCAAAATTCAGTGACAAAAAAGTCGACTGAAATCTCGGCCTTTTCAGCTTAACCCTTTACTGCATGAGATTTTTTTTTCCAACCAAAACTGGATTATTCGATTCACTAGGTGGTCACATAAATTTTTCAGTGAAAATTCTCATTTATCTATTTTTGTTTCGTTTTTTTCATGCGCTATAACTCCATAAGAAATGGCGGGAAAAGAAAGAAACTTTTATTTTTCAAAATGTACAAAAAAATAAGAATTTATTACTTTAATTGGATCTTTCAAAGCGCAAATGCCAGAAGCTTAGTAAAAATAATGAAATTGGGGTTGAATTGGATACAGGGGCAAATTTTCCACCGACCACGATTTCTTTTTTTTAATGCATTATAATGAGTGCTGGTGCGGTCTTTTGAAAAATGTTTGAGCCCGCCCTTTTCATGTTTTTTTATAATGTGACACTGGTGATACAATTTGAAATAAGTCAAAATATACATTACAATGTCTGATATAGGGCTTTTTACATCATGTGACACCGGTGTCACACTATGCAGTAAAGGGTTCAAAACTTTTCAGTTCCATTGCTTGGTTTTAATTTCATTTTGAGAGTACGCTCCGCGATTGGAATTGGGTTTGAAAGTTTATAAATAATAAATTGGTGAGAAATAATATCTGATTTTTAGCCACTTTTTGACCAATCCTCAGACCACAGTGCGTCGTTGACTCAAAGTGCATAAATCATAAGCAACCCCAAGTGTGGACCGGGGCCGCGTAGATCGGACCCTGGAGTCGGGACACCGGGTGAATCCCAGCGGTTTTGTTTCGCTCGCTCTGATTCGAAAATTATTTCACAAGGACATCGAGTCAAGGCATGCCGTATCCCCCCCCCCTGAAATCCAGACTTTAATTTGAAAAACACTCCTCCGTCGAACGCCGCGCCAAGCTAGCGGGGGGGGGGGGGAGACGCGAACAGGGATTCCTCAGATTAGCTCAGGAAAGCTCCTAAATCCATGTCAGACATACTCGCGAGCATTGTTTTGAAACAATAGGCGGGTGATAAATTGTCGACGATTTCAATATTAGACGTTTTAAGACATCTCCCCGCACCACGCTGCTCGGCGGTATTCTAGAGAGCTCCCGTAATATGCTAAATGTCTCAATATCGGTCGAGCTCAATTTTGTGTAGAGTTCATGTGAGGCCGCGGTGAGCGTGCGGTGGAGGATGCATATTGTATAGCTGGTTCATTAAACACTAATAAATCTTGCGTGAGAATACGTAGTGCATCACCTGGTTTCTGTTTAAGATCAAGGAAGGAAAAGGATCAAGATCAGATCAAGGATCTGAATCATTTCATTGAACAAAGCTCTAAGCTTGAAAATAAGAGCAGTCACATGAGTCCTGCGTCGACGATTCGACACCACCCGCATTACACGATTAATTGTTACCTGAAATTTTCTTGATTTTGAAAAAAACAGAGGAAGAGATAAGATCAAGTGCGATGTTTTTACGTGCAATGCGGGTTGCGTCAAATAATCAACTCAATCGACGCAACCCGCGTTACATGTTACCTGAACCTTTCTCGATTTTGAGAGAACTAAAGAAAAATTCAGATCGAATGGGTTGTTTTTACGTGCAATGCGGGTTGCGTCAAATTGTTAACGCAATCGTCGCGACCCGCATTACATGTTACCTGAACCTTTCTCGATTTGGCGAGAGAATGTAAAACAAATTTGGCGGAGTCGCCCGAGTGAGTCGGTTTGTTCTCTTCTTTTGTCGGCCATCTTGGCTATTGATTTTGAACTGCGCGCCACTGAAGATGACGCGGAAAGCGAGTCGAGCATACCTCTTTAATCTATAACCTTGGGTGGGACTCATCTAAAAAACAGCCAACAGTAGCTTCCTGTCGAGTGATGATTAAACTTTGCCATCATTACAAATATAGAATTCTTAGATCGGATCGGTCGACAATCGGTAATTGTGGAAAGCACCACTACGATTGGCAACAAATTAACAGCCCAATCAAAAACCCTGGGCAAAGTCCTGCTCAAAAGACGGAAATTCGCCATTTAATTGATATAGTTTGACGCGTCTCTTTCATAACTCTCGAGGATTTTGTATGCGTACGACTCTCAAAAGTCACCATAGCCATTTTTTTTTTTTTTTTTTTTTTTTTTTTGGCCTAATGCTGATCTCTAACGTTCACGGGAAATAAAATAATGATGAAGTTTACCAAACACGTGGTTAATTTTTGGTTTGTTGCCCCGATTTAAAGGTTTGGTAAAAGTAAATTATACTGGCCGCACGAAAAAAGAAGACCAATGGTATCGTTATCATTTACCATCTGCTTAGCTAACTTTGGCGTCTGCTAGCAAGTATAGAAAATTCCACCATAATATGGTAAATGCAACGTACCTTGTGATAAATTAAGGTTAAATGTTGGTACATTTTACTAATATCTGGTGAAATTTACCATACTTGATAGCAGACTCCAAAATCCGCCTTGCAGATTGTAGTATATCTGGGACTAGAAATATATTGCAATAACTTTTATGAATTGAACGAATGCTTTTATTAATTACGAATACAACGACACAACGATTACCAAGAGCAAGATTGACAGAGCTTGATTAGAACCGAAAACATAACCTATCCTAATCATCTAACCCTGAGGTTGCCAGATCGTTTACGTTTACATCTTAATACATTACACAGATGATAAATTCTACTAGTCTTTTTTCCCCCGTGCGTCTGGCTAAAGTTCCCTATGGTTCGGTCGAATTAACTAGTTTTTTGATGACGATAATCAGAGATCTAGTAAATACCGTTCAGTTGAGGCCAGGATCAGCCTCAAGGATGGTAAATTAAATCAACTTTCAATTAGAATTGAAAGTGACGATTCAGTTTTCCTAAATTATTCATAATTGCTTTATATCGATATCGATCGACCGGACAATCTACATCGTTGAAGGGTCTGGAATCGCGTTATATTCAGTGGCGTAGCGTGCAACTTGGCAACGTTGCAGTTCGTCCATTTAAAGTCATGTAAAAGGTCGACTGCGAAGGTGTTCACCGAACACCCAACAGTTCGATCTTCTTCATGGCTTTAAATGGACGAATCGCAACATTGCCAAATTGCACGCTACGCCACTGGTTATATTACGTAACGCAGAACTTTGTGTTTCAAATTTTGACAAGGAAGCATCAAGGTACAAATAGGTTGAATAATTACCTTTATCAGTTATTTTTGCCAGCTGCAATAAAGTTTGTTGCCTTCATTTTTGATGAGCCTGGAACAAAACGAATACAAATGAGGCTTACACATTGTCTTGTTGACTTAATTTTAAAGACATTGTCTAGTTGACTTTATTTTGAAGACCGAGTGAAAGAAGCTATACAGGGTGTTTCTAAAACGTATGTCATCCTTTCTACCACGTATTCTTGAGGTCAAAATAAGACTTTTTTTCCCTATAAACATGTGTCCGAAAATGCGCCACTTTCGAGCTACAGCCCCTCAAAGTTTTAAAAAATTGTTGGTTTTTTCTGAATATCGACCATAATTATGAACCAAATGCCATGAAAATTGGTGTCCCGAAGTAATTTTACGTGTAAAATCCATTAATGACCTCGAGAAATTCATAAATGAGGTCTGGCTGTACTTTTCAGGCAATCTTATACCTTCAACGACACAAATTTTATGTTATGGGTTGGAAATTTGAAAAATGAAAAGTGAAATCAGATGGGAAAAACTCTTAAAAAGATATTTGGTTCTCTTTGTTTTGGTCGATACGACGCGTATTAAGCGAGATAATCGCTGCACAAGGTGGAAAAGTCAGCGCTTATACCATGGAGAGCGGCAGTGAGTATGCAACCCGCCACTCCGCTGCTACTTCGGGCCGCCTGCTATAGTAAAAGCGCTGACTTTTCCACCTTGTGCAGCGATTATCTCGTTTAATACGCGTCGTATCGACCAAAACAAAGAGAACCAAATATCTTTTTAAGAGTTTTTCCCATCTGATTTCATTTTTCATTTTTCAAATTTCCAACCCATAACATAAAATTTGTGTCGTTGAAGGTATAAGATTGCCTGAAAAGTACAGTCAGACCTCATTTATGAATTTCTCGAGGTCATTAATGGATTTTACACGTAAAATTACCTCGGGACACCAATTTTCATGGCATTTGGTTCATAATTATGGTCGATATTCAGAAAAAACCAACAATTTTTTAAAACTTTGGGGGGCTGTAGCTCGAAAGGGGGGCATTTTCGGACACATGTTTATAGGAAAAAAAAAGTCTTATTTTGACCTCAAGAATACGTGGTAGAAAGGATGACATAAGTTTTAGAAACACCCTGTAGATCGCTATGTGGCTAAAATCTGGTCCTCCTTTTCATGTATTTCTTTGTTATTTCTCATTGTCTACTATATTTGAACTGAATTTGCTGACCATTATTTGCGAAAAGAGTGAATGGAAATTAAAGACGTATGCCTAGAGTGCTGACCAGGAGTTTTACAAATAATTTAGTAGGGTTTGCAAATATATTTATATAATAATATTTCCTGGAAATACACAAAAATAGTTTTTTTTTAAATGCCGGATATCACAAAATAATAATTTTTTCTGTCGTTTAATTGAATTGAGAGTTTCACCTCATTTAGCATTTTTGAACTGGTACTAAGTCCAGCAAAATTTATGAGAGCAAAAAGTTGTCCAAGAAAATTGTTTAAAGTTAAGTCGTTGACTAAGCATGGAATGTCAGAAAGATATTTCTTCACACTCTGACCGAATTTTTCCAAAATAAAATTTCCTCTTCGCTCGGAATTTCGCTAACTGAAAACCCTTGGGTGCGCAGGATCTGATTTCTAAATTATTTACACAAAAACAACTCCGCCGCGCGTCGGGTATCAAAATAGGTTCCGTCCGCTTTGCTCGCTTCGTAAGCGTAAGATTAAATGTTAAATAGTAAAAGTCTCATTCCGAGAAAGTCTCCGATTAAATTATTAATTGCTTTCCTCCCAAATGTTCCTGTTACATAATTTACATATTTTGACGAGAGAAAAAAAGGGTCGCAATCGAGAATGAATTCAAGTGTTTGCAGGCAGGCTTTTTACATTTTTTAAGTGTGAAATACGGCGGGGAAACAATAACGTGTTCCGAAAAGCGCAACCAAACACCTTCTTCGAATCAGTGACTGTGTCGAAGATATCTCTACAAGTATGCGCCGGGGTTTCATCAATCTCTCAGCTTACAAATAGACCCGATTTGCAATTGGATCGAAAAAGTGACGTAAGAAATTTTCTTCACATCAGATCTGGTGTCGGTGAAATCAGATTTTTGTGGGACAAGACCTCCATTACTCCGTAGATTCTTGTTAGATGGAACAAGAACTATAATGAGGACAAATAATAAGATACCTATTTCAGTGGCGCAGCGTGCAATTTGGCAACGTTGCAGTTCGTCCATTTAAAGGCATGCTAAATATCAAAGTAGGGTATTCGGTGAACACCTTCGCATTCGACCTTTTACATGGCTTTAAATGGACGAACTGCAACGTTGCCAAATTGCACGCTACGCCACTGACCTATTTCGTATGCCTGCAGGCCGATCATTAAATTTTATGTTAAACCGCTGATGATCAAGACTGCACTAAGATCAATTTCCTGTTGCCGTAACCGGGCGTGTTGTTAATACTCACTTAACCGGAATTCCTGTTATCGTAACAAGAAATTCCTGGTATTTCAAGTAACAGGAATTCCTGTTGAAAAAACAGTGATTTCTGTTGGATTAAGTAAGTACTAAACAGACGTCCGGTTCAACTAACAAGAACATTTTCCTCGCAGTGTGTCAAAGAGTGACGCATTGGTCGAGCATTTCTTAGACGTGACCATCCTATATTATATTTGTAAGATTATATTTGTAAGAATGAAGCTAAGTTCCTGGAGAACCGTTGCACCGTTCGGGAGGGGCCTGGTACCGATCGGTCGGGCTCGGCTCCAATGCTTCGGGAAAAATATAAGTTTTTCCGTGCGGGCCCCACGTCCCTTCCCTAGTAGCATCGACTTGGGAAAAACACGATTTTTTTTTTTGAAAAACACGTGAAATAACTCGTAAAAACTCGTAAAAATTACTGGAAAAAAACTCGTAAAAAACTCGTTGCTCGCACAGAATATGCATTATTTTCCGTAAAATTTAACGAGAAATTATCAAAGAATAAGGAAAAAACACGGAAATTATTGGTAAATTATACGAGAAATATTTGAGTGGAAAGTAAAGGATATTCATTTTACCGATGAAAATACGTAAATTTACGTGGCTTTTACACATACCTTGGTCTTTTCTCGTAAATTAACAAGTTTTTTCCGTAAAATACATGATGAATTATCTGCAAATCCATCCCGAAAAATGGGTAAAAATTCAGGTAAATCTTACGTGTTTTTAAAGTAAATTGTATGCTCCTTCTCCTTCCTACCAGGGCAGGGGCGTGCCGTGGTCTCCAGAGAGGGGGGGGCAATAATGCAACCTTGCCGCCCTCCGCGAACATTATAAATTCGATGACTTTTTTTTTTTGTTTTTCCCCACCCTGATTATTGTGCCCCCGGAGAGTGGCACCTGGGGCAAGGGTTCCCACATGCCCCCCGGCACGCCCCTGCTTCCTGCACACAGTCGTAGGAGCTCCCTAACCCCCCAACCCCCCCCCCAATTCTCACCCCTTTACACTCGTCACTCCCACTACCCACACCAAATGTAATTCTTTTTTTTTTTTTTTTTTTTTTTTTGAAAATTAGTATATTCGCCAAGTGACCCTTGCACGTAGCGTTGAGAGCAAACTAATTGGTGCCACATCCCCTAGTTGCATTGAAACTTGAAATTTCATTTGACAGAAAAAAATTGTAAATAAATGTAAAAAAAAACATTGAAACTTTTGAAACTATCTCTTTTCCCTTTAAAATGAATGAAAATGTCATTAAAATTTACTTCAAAATTTATTAGTTTTTACTCTGTACAAACATTAATTTTTTTTTTTAAACTATCACCTTTCCCTTTCAAATTAACGACATTTTTATTGAAAAAAAGGCTTCAAACATAGATCAACAAAATTTTGAATGAAGAGTAGGAGAGGTCAAATTATTCTGATCTGATAAATAAGTATATCATCAAAAACTCTTTTAAAAACTTGAAAATGCCACATATTCCTCTAAAATGTAAATGAAATTTTCAATGAAAAAATCTTCAAAATTTCTGAGAAAAATGTAAAACAAAAAATGATAATGATTCCTTGTATTGAGATTAAAGGGCAATATTTAAGCACGACAGGCAAAAAATGAAGTAAAACTCAGAGCGCAGGGTGGCAGCTGAAAAGTGGGGAAAGATGGCAAAATTGTTGAAATTCCTGGATTCACAAAGAGTCTCATATTGGCTAGCATGCATACAAAGTAAATTCTATAGAGTATCAAAATGAAAACACTCACCGCATCAGGAGTTCGAGCAGTTATCCGATGATTGGTTCGTTGACACAAATTTAACCATTAAACTGACTTTGCAGGTTAGAGCACAACACAAAATTACTTAATTCACATTCCTTTTTAAGACCCGCACAGTTAATCAATATTATTGTTAGCATGAATTTCAAACTCAAGAGAATGAGTAGGGAATGAAAAACTATTCCAAGGCTTATTATCTGAAATGCCCTGATCCAAACGACAAGATTTTCAAAATTAATTATTCAAAACCACATGGAAATAATTTGTGCAAGCGCTGAAGCGCAAGTAAGATTAAACACACATTGTACCTACACTATGGGGTACACTCAACTGATCAGCATTCCACTTTCATCACTTTTTTTCACTGATGCACAGACCGCACTGTCCAAGCAAAGGAAAAAGGCGCATCGGTACCTACACTTTGCAGATGTATAATCAAATGATAACGATCAAATTTCATTCTTGATTTTAACCAGCTGTTCTCTTCAAATTTCCTTTGAAGCGATGATTCAATTTCTTTCTGACGCCTCCCTTTTCAAATATCACCAGGTATTTACACATGAGTAAAATTTCAAAGGGATTCAGCAGAAATAGATGTGTCAGGGAACAAACTTTTTCAATAATCTCTGTCCGGCTGAAATAAAAACAAACAAAAAAAACTACAAATCAGTACCTTCATAGACTTAAAAACAGTGTGGCTTTCATATTCTCCATGCTGAGGTAAATGGGGGAGGATCAACACACAAAGTACTTGAACTATTTTAACTTTATTCTTTGTCAAAGGCGGCTAAAAGGTACCTACCAAATGCTTGTGCAAGGAGAAACAGGTGAGCAATGCTTCGCTCCAGATAACTGTAGGGTACGGATACCTACATGAGGTATCATTGTAAGCATTGAGTTTACAAGTAGCATTTTCATTAAGTTTGAATTCTTGCTGAACTTATGAAAGTTCTGATGATGATTGGAGGATGATACTTGACTGCAGTAGTGTCCGCATGCAATATAGCAACGTTAGAATTTCCTCGTTTATATCCATGCAAAATATTGATTCAAGGGAGTGCAACTGTGCACTCCAAAATTTTGACTTTTACCATGCTTTCGAATGGATAGAATGCAGCGTTGTCATATTGCACACGACGCCACTGCTTGACAAACTGTTAGCAGTGAAACAAATTCTTCTTCGTTGAAATTTAGTCTTCTTTGTTTATTCATGAAATATAATGGAGTCACTCCTGGTTCAAAAAGGTTAGCTTATTATTCCAATAATAAAGCACCTGCTCTCAATTTGCTGCCTTAAAATATGACTTCAAAAGCACTGAGAAACTAGAAAGTACCATGATTCTGTCCCAAGTAAAATGCAAAGAAAGTGAATAATGCATCTAGAGGCAACCACATAGGCGGATCCAGCAATCTGGCAACTGCACATTCTTCTGATTTGAATGTATGATAAAGAATCGATTCTTAAGGGGCTACAGCCTCGTGACTAATCGATTATTTCTCATGCAATCAAATGGGGAGATACACTGGTGCCAGATTGCAGGATCTGCTAATGGGCAACCACAAATAACCAGCATTCTTGGACGCACTCAGCAGAGAAGCTAGATTGTGTCATTTACTTTGATGGATTAAAAGGCCAATTTTAGTTTTTGTGAAAAGTTATGGAAAAGGTTACTCTCTATGGGTCTAAGATAACTGTGACCAATGGACTGACAAGTGAGAGTGGTCGGCTTGCTCCATTCCATTTAGAGGGATTGCTGAAACCATGTCGGCTCACCACAGTACACAAAAGTGCCATTCAATTCAACTGTGCTTCCGTTTAAAAAAAAATAACCTAAACTGGAGAGCCATTAAGTAAGTTGAAAAGAGCAACCTTCGAAAACTACGGTGAAATTAACCATACATAGCGAGCACCCTAGAGTTATGGCAATGTTCAAGTATACTATTTTGACTAACTATGATGTTACCTGATTGCATGTCGAATTAACTCAAAGTATCGATAAATGTACCATATCTGGTCAAGTTTTCCATATCTCAGGTGAACTATCATGGTTAGCTAATTTGCAGTTCATAACTCAAGCAGACCTGATTCAAGGAATTTCTATTTGCTCATGAAGTTCATGAGCTCAGTATAATGAGTATTGAGATCTAACAAGAGGCAGTGCCTGCTCCTGAAATGCATCAAAGAACATCTGTGTGCAGTGAGTCAGCACCAAGTCAAAACTCTGCGTAAATCAACCGCTCATATATGCGTTGTCATGCACTTCAGAAGCGAGCACAGGTACTTGTTAGAACTCAATTCTCAAAAAACAAGAGCTCCGACTGAACAAAGTATAATTTGCAACTCACTAGAATATTTTGGCTATCTTTCAATCCAACTTTCACTTAAAGAGATGATTAAGAACCATTAAGTTAATATTGAGCTTACAGAAGGTGTTCATCAACACAATAAAGGTAGCACATTTACAAAGCAAATAATATACGGGCCTCAGTCTGCCTGGCTCCAACCTAGCAGTGGCGGCTTGTGAAACTGGGCAACAATGTTTTCCTTCCATTTGATCCTATGCCAAACAATCGATTCAACAGTGAAACAGCACTTCACCAGCATTCGATTGTTCTACATTGAGTCGAATGGAGGAAAAGCACTGTTGCTAAATTGCACGAGCCACCACTGCAGTTGAGCTGTCCGTTAGAACAAAGAGGCTGTCTTGTGGTATCACTCGCAAGATTAACATGATCACAATCATTGACTCACTTTAATGGTTTACAACGGCCTGATCAGGATTCAAGAATTGCCTAGGTTGCAAAGTCAAATTAAAGTTCATCGCAAATATCAATGGTTTTAACTTGAATGTAATTGTGAAGCAAACAATGATGTCAATTTTGCCAGGTTAGGTTAACCTACAAAACAAGCCACAGAGATAAATGAAGAATGATAGACACAGCGAAATGGTTCTTCAATCAACCCCGAGTAGAAAAGTTTTTCATGAACTATAGCCAAACACGAGAGTGAAAATAGCTGCATTCTTAAACAGCTTCAAAATCAAATCTCTGGCCATTCAAACGATATGGGACCATGACTTAGTGAGGAACTTAGATAAGAACTTACAGATTAGAATTCTGGCAGTAACGAATGGATGATGAAGGAGTAGTGAGAATATCTTGAGATTGGTTACAACTTAGACAGTTTTCACTTTATTTCACCGAGAAAGTAGAAGAGAATACAGAGCTTAACTTGGAAAGCTGCGAGCGCCAAACAACATTGTGTGTTGTGAGTGCGTGCCATTACCGAATGTCCGTTACAAGCAGGTTGTAACAAGAGACGGTGAAATCGAGTGGCGGCGTACCGTGTTGACGTCACACTCCGCGGCTTTCTACTGCCGCTTATGGCTTGAACCCTGCTTGAACCATGGATGGTGACGTTACAAGATGGCGGCCAGCTCATTTCCTGTGCGCGCACTCACTTCACACACCGCATCATTCTCGTGTTTGTTTTGATTTCATTGGTTCATGTCAATATTGTGGTTATATTTGAAGATTGAAGAGGAGAAATGTATCTTCCTCCATGTCAGTTGATAGAAATAGCATGGATGAAATTAAGTTTATTTTCCGAAGAGTTTTCACTGAAAATCTCAACCAAAGCTCGCTGTTTTCGTAGATTTTCACACTTAATCTGTGTAAGTTGAATGCGACGGTGGTTAACCAGGTAATATTTTTAGTTATCTAGATTCCACTTATCCTTGAACTGTATTGGTAAATTGATTTTGATTCCGTTTATGAGATTTCTTTGCAATGACAGTTTGTCATATTGGAATCAGGATGAAACTTGGGTAGGAAATTTCAACTCAAAATTTTGTTAGAGTGTGCCTTTTGTTTACCTTAATATTACTTTTGATAAAATTGTAAATGCTCCTGTAATCTCAAGGCTAACAAAAGTTTTGCACCGACTTGGTTGGATAGCAACCCATCTAGCCATCTAGCTATGTTGCCAAGTATCACCCATCTAATCTCTCAATACTGTTGCATTGTATCTGCCTCTGATTGTGAGAGGAGGAAAGTTGCTTGAAAATACTTTGTGTGATGGTTTACTGCAACGCCATTACTATTTTAGGTGATGAGACTGACTGTTTCTTAGTACCTATTTCTCTATAACATAAAAATTTTCAGTATAGGGTTCCGACTTATAGCAGTGCCTGCCTCCAGAATGCATCAAAACACATCAAAGAGTGGTTGGTTAGCAACGCGTCAAAGCGTTTTGCTATCCTACGGCTCACCGATGAGTTTTGATGTTTGGAAGCAGGCACAGCAGTGGCGGATCGTGCAATGTGAATGTGTGTAAAACAATGGATTCAGAAGTGAAGGAGTGCTTCACCAGCAACTATTCAAATGTTAAACATAGATTCAAATAGAGGGCAGACATTGTTGCCAAATTGCACGAGCCACCACTAAGGCATAGCTACATGGCAGAACCCGATACTGAAATTGTGCCTGCTCTAACTACCAGTGGAATCTGGAATTTTCCTTTAGTGCTGATTCTAAGGAATAGGATTTGAAAGCCACACAGTTATTTTGGTCCATTTCAGAACTGGTTTGTAGTTTTATTGGTTCTTATTCCAGCAGGTCAGAGATTACTGGAAAAGATTGCTCACAACACATCTATTTCTGCTGATAGCCTTTGAAATACTTACCTACTTACTCATGTGTCAAAATACCTGGTGATTATGAAACAGGATGCTACAGGTAGAAATTGAACACCTCAGAGGAAGTTGAAAGAGAGGCATGCTGGTTATAATCAAGCGCAGTTTGATCAAGATTGCCGGGTTCATTTGCGGATTCCACCTTGAATTATGTGATTTTCTCCTACGCTCAGACCGTATGGTTTCTGCATTAGTAAAAAAAAAAATAGTGATGAATAGCAGGTTGCAGATCTGTGAAGTGTACCCGAAATTTTGTGTTTAATCTCACTTGTCTGTGCACAGTTGAGTCCTCGCGGTGGTGAAAAATTAATCATAGAAATCTAGCCTTTCGAAGAGAGTGCGTTGAAATTAAAAAGCTTTTGGATAGCTCCTCAGTCATTTGTGTTTAAAATGCATGCTTATAGTGATTATAATTTACTGTGCGGGCTTTAAGAAAGTTTTGTGACAGTTCGGTGCCAAACTCCAGGTTCTGGTCGGTAAACTTAGTTTGATGTCAAAATCACTGTGGACAAACCAATCACTGCAGTATGACTCCTTAAACTCTGGATGCGGTGAGTTCTTTTACTAAGTAGAATTACAAATTAGCATGGCATGCATGCTTGTCAGTCAAGCTAGAGTAGTGACAATTTAGGTATCTTTTGGAAGTTATTTGTCACTCCTCATGTGTACCTATATCAGACGCGCGAACTGAATCAAGTTAAGTTCTTATAAAATCTTGCGCAGTCTTTTATTGCGGCTGCTAAAGAGCTGATGTGGTTTCTTCTCTTATACATTATTCTCATGAATGCAAGTAATCAAGCATGCTAATTGACTATGTTGCATTTGTTCCGTGTAAACTTCTCGCCAAACCTCAAATTTTAAGGAATTTGCCGCACACTTAAGCTGTCTAAGCTATGTTTATCTGAATGAACTTAAGTTTCCAGAGGTTTTAACACGGACAAGAATTGGTGCTCCAACTTGATTTTTCCCTTACTTAGGCACTAACAGAGACTTTTCCCTGCGTAAAACACATTCGGTGTTTTTACTATTCCAAAATTTTGAAAATCATGTCGCCTATGTTCAGATTTTTGTCATCAATTTTATTCCTAAGGAATGTTCTAAATTTCTCGCACCTTCACAAAATTTGTCGGTTTTGGAAAACGTTTTAATACTGTTTCCCCCAATCCCTTGGCGTTTCGAAGAGTTTTTGAAAAAGATTTCAAGAAATTTTAAACGTTTTTGTGAGTCCAAGACTGCTGTACTTTGGCGGTCTACACAGGCCATTGCCTCCCACTTCCATCAACCCCTCATAAAAATAATTCTCTACAAATTTTACAGGGGTGCCAGGTCCCATCTTTGCATAGGATCTGCTCGTATGCTTTGAAATTGGGGGTGGGGTAAAATTTTTGTTTTTTTGTTTTTTTTTCTCTGCGAATGGAAGGAAAAAATATGTTGTGGGGAAAGATAGATCATTTCTATTCTCTCTCCCGTACTTTGTATAACCCCCCCCCCCCCCCTAAGTGAGGGTCTCCCCTGACAGAGGATTTCCCCTTAACTGAGGGTCTCCTGACTCATCCTTCCTGAGGGTTTCCCTCCACTAATTCAGAGCCCCCCCCCCCCTAAACTGAGTGTCTCTTCGATAACTAAATTTGAAGATAACCAAAGCTTACTGAGGGTCTCCTGACTCATCCTTCCTGAGGGTTTCCCTCCACTAATTCAGAGCCCCCCCCCCCCTAAACTGAGTGTCTCTTTGATAACTAAATTTGAAGATAACCAAAGCTTTTAACGAGGGAGGGCCCCCGTCCTCCTGGAGGGTATTGCATACCCCCTAGACTTGCCAGAAGGGGAAAATGTCTGATTCGGGGGAAGGGCCGGGGGGTGCCAAATGTCCGATTTTGGGGGGTGGTCGGAGGAGGGGGGGGGTGAAAATGTCTGATTTGGTGGGTAACTCGCGATAGCGACTAGGGAGGGACTGGTAAAGTTTGTGTCATCCTTTTCAAAGATTTTACCATGATGTTTTCAAGATACTTTTTGAAAATATTTACCGGAAATTTGCGAAACATTTCAATCAATATTTTGTACGTCAAAATTACGTGAATGTTCCGAATTATATGCGTAAAATTTTCGAATTTTTCTCGTAAAAAGTTTATCGGTATTCTTACGTAAATTTTATGTTAACATCATGAGAAAAACACGTAAAATTTACAGCCTTTTCTCGTGAAATGTCCATCGGAAATTAATCGTAAATTTTACGTAAATATCATAAGAAAAACACGTAAAATTCTCGGTTTTTTCTCGTAAAATTCTTATCGACAATTTTACGTAAATTTTACGTTAATATCTTAGAAAAAACTTGTAAAATTTCCAGTTTTTTCTCGTAAAATTTCTATCGATAATTTTACGTAAATTTTACGTAAATATCTCCAGAAAAACTTGTAAAATTTTCAGTTTTTTCTCGTAAAATGTCCATCGTAAATTTAACGTAAATTTTACGTAAATATCTTAATAAAAACTCGTGAAATTTACGGTTTTTTCTCGAAAAATTTCTCGATTGTGAAAATAACGAGATTTTTACGTTTTTTTTACGAGTTTTTAGCAAAACTTTAGTATTTTACAAAAATTTTACGTTTTTTTTTCAAGTTTTTCACAAGTCGATGCTACTAGGGTTTTTAAAATGCTAAAAACTTTTCTCTCAAAAAGTTGTGCGAGTGCGAAAAGGATGCGAATCAGTTCGTTTTGCAAGGGTGGGAGAGAGAAGCGAGATTTGGTCGTCCTTTTTTAAATGCATACGTGCGGAAGAGCATACGATTTTGTACGCGTGTGAGCGAGAAACGTGATGCTCTGACAATTTTTTTTTTTAAATTAGATCGCACGATTTGACGTTACCATGGCGATCTTCATCATATGTTTTACTCACGGAAGGAACCGTTCGGGTAGACGCATTTTAATAGCGACTTCATGATATCGATGTATAGCTTCGACTTTTTATCCATATTTTTACGTAGATATACACAATGAGAGAGTCACAGTGCTGCTAGCTGTGTTGAGAAATATACCAGGCACTTCAGACTTAATGAAAAATGTGTATAAATATTTTATGTTAAATACGGCAGCACTGTACAGTCTTCGATTGATGATGGCTTGACGAGGTTGCTGTATCGCTTCGCGATGTATAGAGCTTCGATACTTATCATATGTTTCATATGCATAGATAAACAGAATAGTACAATCAACGATGACTTGATGAGATCGGTGCATTGATTCAATATCTCGAATATAACCCACCAAATTTGAGCTAGGTTTCGAGAATTTATAAAGAAACTAAATGATTAGGGTTATTATTCATAACTTGAGACGCGGTGGTTATACTTTTCTCATTAATAATATACTGTCAAATATTACTGAATACTGAGTTAGGTAAATAATTGGTTTTCTGTTGAAAATGCATCGTTTACTTTAAATGTATAAGTGATTCATCCAAGAATACTACTTACTAACGAACCAAAAATATGGTTACAGATTTTTTTTTATCTTTAAGTTGGCGATTTGAGTTGTTTTCGTTTCAGTTCGCGTTTTGGCGAGGTTATGATGTTTTTAAGGTCTGTTTTTTTCCGATTTAAATAAAAAAAAAAAAAGGAAACAAAGTTTCGATAGATCTCTTGAGCCTTGAGTATGTAGTTTTTTATGGTTCATTTGATTGTATACCTGTTATTTTTTAATCTGTGCAGTAATATTAGTGGGCCAGTGCGACGTTTATTTCAAAATAGATGGTCTTTTAGTGATGACTTGGTGATGACGGCATCCGGTGATGAGCGTTCCAAACAAAGACAAACTGTCTCTCTTGCTCTCACGTAACCCCCATGTTGTACAGCTATACTCTAATTTTAAAAAAACGTATGTAGAGACATCTTTTGTGAAATATTTTTTGGCAGAAATGAATTCCTCAATTTTAATGCGAATTTGCTATTAACATGCCGTAATACGAGGCGATGGGTATACACATGGGGATTGGAGGTCACGGCGGGAGAGTGGGTGAGATAGTTTGGAACGCTATGCGAGTTTTGTCACAACCGATTGCAACCGATGAGTGCATTATTGATGTAATTTTTGGCTAACCGTTGACTTCACACTAAAACTCTGTGGTGAACTTGAGATGCCCTTAGATGCTGGAATTGGGTCCGATGGACCCGTTGTACGTCGTACGCTAAAATCGGCTGCCAGTAGCTGTTCACTGGTTATAGAAACTTGAGCTTCGTGAAGTGTCTAAAATAACTCTAAAAAATAGGAATTTCATCATTTTGGGGGGGGGGAGGAGGCGACCATTCAAAAGCGCCAATTCCCAAAAGCGCTAAAACATACACGAAGGAATTTTTGAAAAAGTAGCCAAAAAACGGCAATTAGCTGCAAAATCAGTGGTCAAAAAGCGCTAAAAGAATGACCCTAAAATCTTAGACGAAGTTTGCCTGAATTTTCGAGCCAACCTATTTCAAAAAATTACTGTCGTCAATAAAGGGCTGTTTGAAAAAGGCATAGTTTTCCCGCGCAAAGTTTCTCTTCCATTCACATATAGATTTTTGATATTCACTGAAACGCAATGTCTTATTGTCATGTCAGTTCAACGAAAGGTTATCGTAGGTGTGCGATCTCGGTCATGCGTATTTGTTTGCTTATCCCGAACTTCTCATTTTATTGTGAATGCAGGTTTCTCATGCACTCTCGCTATCTCTTTCTCGCCTTCCCTTCTTTTCTCTGTACAGTTCTAAATCGTATAATCCACATGCGCTAATACGGTGCATCCAAATGCGCCGATTCTGGGGGTTTCGGCGTCTCCATGAGCGCCAAAAAAAAATTGGCGGTTTTTGATCGGGCCCTCTTGAGAACGACTACCCCTAAAAAATGTTTAAGTTTCATATAAGGGGGTTCGGGCGGGGGTTATGCTATTTATGCCCCTCCAAATAATGACTCCTGTTTTCTAAACCTTTGGTACCTGAGAAAATAACACTTTAGTATTTCAGGAATAATAGAGTAAGTTTTTAGATTTCGTTCTTCGGAGCAAGATTAGATGGACGAATAGCAAATTGAGTTAGGGAGTGGATGATATCGAGTCAAAGTCTTAGCTCAAATAAACAAAAATCACGCGCAAGACGCGAAACGGAACGCTTGGCCGCGAAGCGGCCACCGGCCACTAGTTGTTTTTATAATAGACATCTTTAATTTCTCCGATCGCTACAGCTTCAAAAAAGCTTCTCATGTGTGATTGTTATATTAAAGGTGATTCCAATTACCTGTCTGAAATGAGGCTCTGGCTTAATAGATAGCGATGCTACAGTCACTTTTTGGGAATTTGACTTTATTTTCTATTTTTCTGCAACTTAGACACGTATAATCGGGGCAGTTCTCCCCCCCCCCCCCCCCCTACATGCAATAGAACAACGATGTACGAACGAAAGAGGTATCCGTTAAAAAATCTAAGCTCTGAAATAATGTGAAGAGGAGTTCAAAATCAACAAATCCGTCTCTTTCATGATCACGTGCGGTAGGGGTTCCGATTTTTTTTCCCCTTGTAAGATTTTATCAGGAGGAGAAAAAAAAGAAAAAATACAAAAAAGAAAAAAAAAATCTCCTGCGGGAATCTTAACGAGGGCCGAGGGGTGCGAGTCACGTGCTCGCGTGGTCAAAAAATACGGGAACTACGAGTATGTGTGAAGGCTGCCTTTAGCTTGCCTCTCTCATTTTTCACTCATCTCAAACACCTCAACGCGGATGAATCAAACGCCTCACAGGGGGCCTAAAAAGTTGTGAGTTGTAAAGTTGTTCAGTTGTAGCCTGTCATCGGATTTTAAATTTCCGATTTGTTTCAATGAATGTTCCGATAGTATATTCCCGCGCTTTATGTCCCATACAGACAATCGGAATTCCATAGAGACAATCAGAATTCGAGTAGATTCAAACGTCGAAACGGTTACAACGATATAGGTCTTATGATTGAAATAAGAGGGAAAACAACCATGGTTCTATTCTTATAGTTTTAATAGCCACTTTTTTCTCAGTGTATATCTAGACTGAGAGAAATCACTTCTTTAAAAGGAAGGAAACACGTTTACTTGTGACAGTTTCCCTTGCGCGAAGTCAAGTTCTATTGCATGCAGGAGAATTATTGACACAACAAGAAACATTTTACTTGTAGCAGCAGACATTTTTCTTGGGTTAAAGATATTCACCCTTAGTCAGTATTTCACTGTGCAGTTTCTTTAACACAAACTAAATACATCTGGGATTAAAAAAAGAATTCTCTCAGTGTTGCTAACAATGTTGTGTCTCATTCCAAGGTTTCTCTGTGTAAATACAAAGATTATCAAATTGTTCGTAAATCTCTGGGAGAAAAGCAACAAGCACATCAGTGGCGAAGCGTGAAATTGGGCAACAATGTATTTCCTCCATTTAAATTCACCAAAAAAGTCGAACGCTTCAGTCATCGGCGATGACCAAGCATTTCGACCTTTCTAATGTGTTTAAAGGGGAAAAAAGGAATGTTGCCAAATCGCACGCCTCGCCACTGGAGCACATATTAAAGAATATGGTACTTGCAAGGATTTGAAATTTGGTGTTTTCTACAAAGAAAATTTAAGTATTTGTGATGAGCTGAGAACAAATAAGTTGCGCCTTTGGTTTTTTTCCATGAGTCTTCCGGTTTCAGAGATACACTCGTTTGAAAATGCAAAAACCCACGAGAGTTGTGCCATCACAACATGGCATTTTCATGCGAAACAATGAATTTCGAGCCAAAATTAAATCTCTAAAACAAAAATTTAACAAATCTGATTTGTTAATCTACCTCTCCGGATTATTAATTTACCTTTTTAGATTGTTGAATCAACAAACTGGATTTTAAAATCAACCAGATGGTTATAGTCAAATCAACAAATGCGTTTTATACTCACCATTTTCAACAAAGAGACTGTTAAATCACCTCCATTTTTTTCTCAGTGTAAGTATTACACTTTACTTTCTTTCAGTCTATCTATATATAGGTGGCTGTAGGCTCTTCATTCAGGAGCAAAAGACAAATAACCCTCTGGGAAGGGCGGGGGCTTCTATAACATGAGAAAAACAGTGTGCTTCTTCGAACGCGTCATTTTACCGTGGAACCGTCTTGCACTGCTCTCGCTCTATTGTGAGCTCAGTCACATCGCTTCCTTCCGGATAAATAGTAAAGAAAAACGCCAAGGAGCCTAGAAACGTGTCGGTCTCTCCCTTCTGCTCCTTAGTCCTTCGTCATCCTGTAAGGACCGCGTGATCGCGAAAAACTTTACCAATGACAAACTTCGGAAATCAGTCTCTTCGAGCAGTGCGCGTCGCGACGAGACAGGCATAAAGGAGGGGAGGGGAGGGGCGCAGAGGAGGTGTATCGAGAGGGTAAACGTCGCGTCGTGTCGCGGGGTGGACTGATGAGGAGGTGGGAGGGAGGGATGAGGGATGAGTGAGGGGGGGGGACTTTAAATCACCCTCGACAGCCACCGCCGCACCATACCGCATCAAACCTCATTCCTCGCTCATGCCGCATCACTTGCCCTTTCGACCCCCCCCCCCCTCCTGACAACCCCACGCCCCCTTCCCACACTTCTCTACCTCCTTTCAAAGCTATACTCCTCGACGATGCTTACGGTAAACCTCTTTGGCGCTTTGCAATGGTTGCTCAACCCCCCCCCCCCCCCCCCCCCCCCCCCCCTCCCGCGCCATCACTCCTTGCGATTCAATCTAGTTCCGTGTGATATCATCGTGAGCCCAAGGTGGATTTTTTTTTTTTTTTTGTGGGGGGAGTGGGGTGGTACATACATGCATTTACACCTCTTCTGCGGCCTCCCGCGCTAAATCCATTTTTGATCAGTTTGAAATTTACGGATTTTCTCCCGTTTTTCGCGTGCTCCCAGATTTAATGGCCTTTTTCAATCCACCGATAAGTCCAACCATCAATACCGTCTCTACTCAGATTTTTACGCTTTAACGACATAGATGTCCGCCCCCAATGTGCACAAAACAAGGGTCCCTTTACACAAACATGGGTTTTTTTTCTCTTATGATTAGACCTTCTTTAGCGCAAATAGAGAGAAATCCAACGTAAAGTGACCTGCCGAGTTCGAATTTGGCTTTATTTTTGACCGAATTATTCTAGATTTTCCATAATTTAAGCTTTATCGCGAAAAACGCTTGAAAGTAGAATATGCGTAAAATCGGGACGAGTTAAGTAGATAATGATATCATTTTTGAAATCAGCGTCCCAAATACTAGAGATTTGAACAATTTTAATATAATAAAGAAGCAAATTCATTGAAATACATTAAAAAGTTACACGAACACTGATGTTTGGTGCGTTTCGCGGACAGTTTTGTCGTTAAAGAGGCCTACTTCTCTACTCATACTTATGGAGAATGAAATATTGGTGAAATGCAAAATCGTGATTTATCCTCTCTAAATACGATTTTCAACTATTTTACTGCATTGGGGAAGTAACTAAACCCTAAACTTTCATTACTGACGCACTTTTCCAACTTTGGTTGAACTTCAAAAAACCAACCAAATACTAGATATCGCCAAAAGCATTCCATAAGTTTGCATACACCAAGACGAACCCTATCCCCAACTTTTCCAAAGGAGCAGCCGGGTATGAGTAGAGATGGTATCGGTCCAACGCTCGAGAAACTATACTCGTATAACACAATTTAGTTCAGTTTCTGTTTGTTTTAAAGCACAAAAACATTCTGATATGTAATCTTTTCTCAACTGGTGGAGTCATCACTGACTTTAACAAAATTAACGGCGATTCCATCGATTGAGGAAAGATTACAGGTCAGTGTATTTTTGAGTATTACAGTCATAAACTGAACTGAATTGTGTAGTCTTTACGATTGGTTTCAAGAATATTGAAGTTGAGAGAAGCTGTATCATCGGCAGATACGAAAGAAAGAGCGAGAGAGGCAGAGGATTGAAAGATGTTTTTAATCAAATAAATTATGATTTAATAATGATAGAGGAAGGGTTAGGACCCATACCTTCACCTAAATTGTTAGGTGTTTCCTAGCCTTACGTATATACGACACACGGTCTACATCAAGATTCAAGGTCATCACTTTTACACCAATAAAGTTTTTAGAAAAATGGCAAATGCGTACAAGAGAAATGCTGATATCATAAGGCAGAGAATCGACAAGGTAACCTCGCATTATTAGTAAGCTTTATGGACGTTACGAAAATCGACTACACACAATCACCCCAGTCCTGAAGCAATCATGCTTTTAGATGGTAATGAATATGCGCAGTATGTCCGACGCACGTTGTCTTAAAAAGAAGGGAACCTCACAATCTCTACATCGGTTTTCTGAAAATAAACCTTAAAAAAAAAAAAAAAAAAAACTCGTATTTTGTACAATAGGTATTGTAATACTCTTAGTATTTTATTTTTTCTAGTCGATTTCATTCCATTTATTATTAATTTATTAATTTATTTATTTAGAGCAGATAAATAAAAACCTTTCCGAGAAATAAAGCTAAAATTTAAAAAAGAATTGCGGGACATTTCGAAACTTCACATTTTCAATATCAACCGCAAATAAACACACACAAAATAAAAATTATGGGTAGAATCCCCCCTCATAACCCTTAAACTCAATTTCAAGAAAAAACAAAAAAAAAAACCTCATCTATAGCACTAATATAAAGAACCCCTCTTGCCAAATTTGGATGTATACATATGGACTAATCGTTAAGAATTTATAAGGGGACACGTACAGACGGACAGACATTTTTTGGAATTTATGATTTTTGAGCTCAGGGGCACTTGAAATGCCAAGCAATGGAATACACCCAACTTCCAAATTTTTCATGATGACAATACTTTTTCTCCTTGTGGGGAAGGGGGGCTAGGGGGGGCTTGGGGGGGCTTGGGGGAGCGAGAAAGTAAAATATAACTAGTGGTGTATTGTGTAATTTTGTAAATAATAAAATCATTTTTATACGAATAAAAAAATGCCTCCCGGCAGGCCGGTAAGACGAAGTAGATTCCATGCTTGGTTACATCATTTTTTCAAAAATTTAAATATGGGTTATATAATTTTCGTTAATTTTTTTTTTTTTTATTTCATCAGCTGCTCAAAATCCAAATATTATTGTGAAAAAGATTATATTACCAATAGAGAAATGTGTAATCTTTACAATGCAAGTGAGAAATAAAAGCTAGGTTATATAAGTTTTTCACAAATTTCAATAAATAGGTTATGTTATGATTTTCTTTGAATTATCCATTTGTTTTTTATCAGCTGTTCAACATTTAAATAAAAATACCCATGAGAAAAAGATTATAGTACCAAGATAGAAAAATGTGTAATCTTTGTAACGCTAATGAGGAATAAATCTGAATAAGAGCAGCTGATCAAACAAGAAAATAAATAAATAACGTACCTAAGCAACAGTGCACGTGTAAAACAAAGAACGAGCAATTATACCAATACACTATCCTTGTCTTTCACATGTAAAATCCCATAAGAAACTAAATAGCTCGTAAAACACGTAAAACACAAGGAAAATTTAAGAAATGGAGCATATGAACTAAAAACATCCTCCACGATATATACTAAAATTTTTGAACCAAAAAAACAATTTCTTCATATAAAAACACTGCCAAAAAACCCGAAAAACACATCACCATAACTCGCTTACAACGCAAAGAACGAAAAAATGACTCGAGTAAAAAAGTTGCGTATCAAAACGGCTAACATAAATTTCCCAAAAAAAAATACTCAAAACAAACACTCCTAAAAATAAACCTCAAAAACACATTTTACGACTTAAACACGGCCCATAACGCGAAAACTAACTGTCGGATTTACACCATCTTCGAACTCATCCAAGAATTAAACCCAACGAATAGTTGAGACAAATTTCAAAAATAAAAACCAAAAATTACGAACAGGATCGTGGGACATAAAAACGGTAAAACTGGCTGAAACATACACACATATATATATATATATATATATATATATATATATATATATATATATATATATATATATATATATATATATATATATATATATATATATATATATATAAACGAGAAGAAAAATGGGACACAAGGCTACGAAAACTTAAAATATTAAGGTGAGACGTTTCGGACTAGAACAAGTCCATTTCCAATCAATAAAAACAATAAAAGACGAAAACGCAGTGAGTGCCTACAAGGTGATAGAGCAACTCAAACTTTGGTTTGGTGATAGAGTTGCTCTATCACCTTGTAGGCACTCACTGCGTTTTCGTCTTTTATTGTTTTTATTGATTGAAAATGGACTTGTTCTAGTCCGAAACGTCTCACCTTAAATTTTTAAGTTTTCGTAGCCTTGTGTCCCATTTTTCTTCTCGTTTATATCTAGTATCGGGCTATTTAAATATATATTTATTATATATATATATATATATATATATATATATATATTATATATATATATATATATATATAATATCTATAGACATAATTATATTATATATATATATTAAATATATAATATTAATATATAATTCAACGTGGTATTTTCTCACTCAGGGGACCATGAAACGTGCTCATTTGATAAAATTTCCCGAAAAATCCAACATCGCACCCTCTGCAATAAGTAGATTCCTGGAATCTACTTAAAATAGACAAAGCAAAACGTCAAGGTGATTCTCGTAGCGAAACTTTTCCAAATTTCAATCTGCTAGATCGATCTTTTGAGTCCTTTGGACATTTCACAATGATGGCATTTTACATGAAATACTATGAGGAAAAAACACAAAATTCAAGAACGTTCTCACGTGCCTCCTTCTCATAAGGTTTATTTGAGTTCAAAATTAATGAAATTGGGTAGAAATTAAAGCCAATTTGTTGGAAGGGAATTTCGCTGTAACTTTATTAGTACATGCGAGTGAGATCAAAAGCATATGCTTCACTTTCACGTATCGGGGCTAACAGGAATTTCCTATTTCCTATATCCCAGTCCGCGGCTTTGTTTTGAGTGTTTCAATCTGGACATTTCAGGAAATCTTCCTGAAGTACGTTCGCAAGTATACTAACGATCCTCAAATGTGTGCTTATTGCGATATCCGTCCATTTTAAATCAATTTTTTTCTTTTCTTTTAAACAAAAAACACATATTGATCGTAAAATATGGCGCGTGCGACTCCATTGTGATGTCTGCGGCGCGCGGGCGGCGCTTCCGATAACCGCGAATTGTTCGAAATCAATTGATCGAATCCGTCTACTCAGAATGGCAAATTGAGCAATTTCCCACAAATGAATGGTTATTTATTCACCAACGCTGAAACATTTCTTTCACACAGATGTATAAATCCGGACTTTGGTTCTATGGGAAATACTGCTTGTGATAACCAATTCCAGGAAGGTGCGTTGATCGATCCGTCCGGCGTCACTTGTAATTTGGCAACACTACGTTTCGTCCGTTTAAACCCATGCAAAATATCGATTTGAGGGTGTGCACTATGCACCTCCAATGGTTCGACCTTTTTCATGCATTTATATGGACAAAATTCATACGTTGCCAGATTGCACGGGACGCCACTGGCACTGGTGCTGATACGCACTAGCGACAGTGTTTTTTTCTCAGCTTGATTGCATGTTGAAACAACCAATTCGACAGTGAAGCAGTTCTTCACCAACAATAAATTTTTTTTTAAAAAGATTCAAATTGAGATAAAATTTGTAAAGGCCACATATTGCACGAGCCACCACCAGTGTGACCAGTGGCGTGGTGTGCAATTGAGCAGCGTAGGGGTTTCGTCCATTTAAACCCATGAAAAAGATCGAGCCATTGGGTGTTCGGTGAACACCTTCGCATTCGACCTTCTACAAGGGTTTAAATGGACAACAGTACAACGTTGACAAATTGCACGCTACGCCACTGAGAACAGCGGTGTTGATATATCTTACTAAACGTGCTAGATCTTCTTATGACACACATTTTTTTTTTTTTTTTTTTTTTTAAAGCATGTTTCTAGTTGAATGAAAGTTGGCAACCTGGACATTGCAAATTCTTGACCGAGGTCCCGGATTATGATTTGCGTTCATTATTCAGAGGCTGGGTCGACTTAGGGGAAGGGGAGGGCGGGGAAGGGGATGCCGGCTGCGATTGCGATTGCGGGTAGCTTGAGCTCAAGCAAGTCCAGGTAAAATCAAATAAACTCGGCGCTCTCATCCAGCCTAACACGTGTCCTGAAGGGATAAAATTTAAGGGATGAAGGGATACGTGAAAATCCGCTCGCTTCCTGGGGAGGAGAGATATCTTTTTTTTTTTCTATTTCTTTTTTATTTAGTCCAACCGGGTTCCAGGATAGCCACTTGCGAGGGTATTAAAGCACTTGGTGCATTCTGCATGCTTATGGCCTCATTATTAAGATACTCCAGCTTTTCCATTTCATTTGCCTTACAATCAGTGACTGAAATAATATGAAATAAAACAAAATAAAATTCCTCAACCTCCGTTTTACATAAAAAAAAAAAAAAAACAAAACAAAACAAAACAAAACAAAACCAAAAAAACAAAAAACAAACAAACAAAACAGAAGACCACCACGCTCAAATCGCAGAGGGTATGCTCGAAATAATTTCTAAAAATTCAATTTTTTCGTAGGGTAGCAAGGAGCGAATAAATTCGCTGTGCCTAGTTTGACGCGACCTTGAATGAACTTCAATTTCCATAAATTGTTTTTTTTAAATACGCTTTATTGAGAAGAAAAAAAAAAAAAAAAACCTTGTTCTGACAAAGATATTTACATTAAAAACTAGTCAGCCCCACAGTCAGGGCTATCGACCTACAGCGACATTTTGTTGACACTTAAATAATAATCCTTTTTTTTTCTTTTCCCCCAATTAGAAATTGAGGATACTTTAAACTTCCTACTTTATAATTAATACAGCCGTAAATTCCAATAACTTAACATTATGAACTAATCTATTTTTCTAAATTTAAAGGAAACAAATAAGCAATGAGATTCCCCCTTTTTTTCTTAGTTTGCATACCCTTTCCAACAGCGTGTCACAAGATACATTTATTGTAATTTGAAAATTTTGATTTGGAGTTTTAGCATTGTAATAGACAGGTGGTAAAAATCACTACAGTATTTTTGACATTGCCTTGTTTTTTCCCCTAATTCTGTTTTTTTCCCCTAATTCTGTATTTTCCTACAGGTGAAGGACTGCGTTTTGAAAACTCTATGCTTCTATATCGTTTCAAAACATAATTTTCATTAGATTTTTGAACTCTTTTCCTACAGGTGACGGATCTGGTTTCTGAGCTGCAATACTTACGTCGTTTTTTGAGGGCATTTTTAATTACCTACCATCAGTGAATCGTGTATGTTTAATTAGAACAACAGTTTACAACGACAGACCCATTAGCGCTAACGAATTATTCAAGGGTTTTTTCCCTCGTCAAAAAAATAACTTGACAAAGCTCCAGATGTTGGCTGAAAGCTCAACATTGTTAGATGGATCGTAAATGAAATTGAGCAGGCATAGAGGAAAATCTAAAAGTTCTGATCTAAATCTAAAAAAAAAATCAATTAATAGAATTTCTACGAATTTGACGGAGACACCTGACTCTTGATATTCAATTGTCCTTTACGACTTGACGATCATTTACACGCGGTGACGCCAAATTCGAAGAACCCTTTTATTTCCCGAAGGATAAACAAATATCGAGTACGTATGACATACATACGTGGTTTCAGCTGAATTACGTCGACACGTTCCAAGCTCAGAAACTTGCGCATACAACTTACAAGCGAAAAGAAATTGATAAGATTCGTTTTGGAATTAGAAATTATTAATCTAGCTGCTGCACAAGTGTAGCTAATTTTTCTAATCTATAACCTTGAGCCAATGACAAAGGGGGCTCTTCTTATAAATTTTGCTACAATTGATTGAATAAATAATTCTTGAGTAAAATTTAGCAAAAATTATGATGATGAGCGCATATAAAATTGAGAAATTCGCTCATAGACACACATTGACTTTTAATTTTAAATCGTGATTGCGGAGCTACGCAGGTGCAGGTACCCTGGGGTATTCCTATCTTATGTAAAGTTTTTCTCTAGCTGTGTATTCTTATAGAGAGAGAAACAAGTTTAGTCGGAATCCCCAATGACACCTGCGTAGCTCGCGAAAGACATTTGGTCCTCTTTGTTTTGGTCCATACGACGCGTATTAAGTGAGATAATCGCTGCACAAGGTGGAAAAGTCAGCGATTTTACTGAAGCGGGCGGCCCGAAGAAGCAGCGGAGTGGCGGGTTGCATACTTCCTGCCGCTCCTCGTGATAAAAGCGCTGACTTTTCCACCTTGTGCAGCGATTATCTCGCTTAATACGCGTCGTATCGACCAAAACAAAGAGGACCAAATGTCTTTCTAAGAGTTTTTTCCATCTGGTTTCATTATTTATTTTTCAAATTTCCATTCCGTAACATAAAATTTGTGTCGTTGAAGGTATAAGATTGCCTGAAAAGTATAGTCAGACCTCATTTCTGAATTTTTCGAGGTCATTACTGGATTCTACACGTAAACGTACCTCGGGACACCTATTTTCATGACATTCGGTTCATAAATCTGGTCGATATTCCAAATAACCAACAATTTTTAAAAACTTTGGGGGGCTGTAGCTTAAAAGGGGGGCATTTTCGGACACATGTTTATAGGAAAAAAAAGTCTTATTTTAACCTCAAAAATATGTGGTAGAAAGGACGACATAAGTTTTAGAAACACCCTGTATAATTTATATTCATTGTTCGATGATAGAAAAGCAAATAAATCAAGAAAACGTAAGTAGATCGATTCTGATTTTCGTTTTTTCGTGACTGATTCAAGCTGCGATTTAAACTTCATAATTTTCTGTTGCATGAACTTTAAAGTCCTCTCCCGAAAATAATGGTTTTTCCATGTTTCGGTACACTTATTTCAGACACTATTGCACTTAGAAAGCGCAATTTTTTTTAAAATGCTTGTCTGGATATGCACAACGCAGTGCACCTATTTTTAAATCCACAAGTATGACTATTTTTTTCTTAAATTAGCAAGAGTACTGACAATTTAGGTTTTTTAATAATTTTTTTAAGAAAGCTCGCTGACAAAAAGTTTTCTTGAGAAAAAAAAAGTTGGTGGACTTTGTTAAGATACGTATAAAGATTAGTTGTAGCAAATTTGAAGTTTCTAGCTCTAAAGGTTTGGCAGAAAATGGTACCTGAAGAAGGGTACTTTTACATTGGCGAGATAGGCACTACCCTCTCCCCTTAAGAGCAAAGATTTTGGATCAATGCGCAGGTATCACAGGAGATTCCTATCTAATCTGTCTCTCTCTCTCTCTCTCTCTCTCTCTCTCTGGAAACACACCGAGGAAAGTCCTGTTAAAGTGATTCCAGGCGCAACTTTTCCAGATTTAAATCCAATGGATAGCGCCACTATAGTCGCTTTTCGGAAAAGTCGTGTTTTTGCCGTTGTAAATTGAAACCACAGAATGCAAAATCCAATAACTTCAGCACCCGCAACAATTTTATATGGATTTTTTAAGCCCAAAATGAGCAAATTTGATTATGAGTTGAAGCCGTTAATTAAAAAATTCATTTCACCGAAAGCTTATAGTGAGTAAGAGTGAGTGCGAGTGATAATACGTCTATCTGCCTCACTTGCACTCATTGAGACTTATGGCAATTTTCGTATTTCATAATTCCCGGCTTCACTTTTGAGTGTTTCAGTTTGAAACTTTTCCTGAAATCTTCCTGAAAAAGTATGCCAGCAGGTGCTATGACGTTCCTCATAGTGTTTTTGGCGTGAATTCGTCAATTTTAGCCAGAAACTGTTGACTTATCGAGCAGCGCAACGAGGCGTTTACGGCTGGAACTAATCGACCCTGGAATCATCTTAAGCAGTGTTTAGCTTCAATAAGTGAATAATAGAAGGACCGCCTTAAATTGACGGTCAGTAGCTCCAGCCAGCTCTATCCTCTAAATCAATCCTCTAATCACAGAGCTGAGAGTTCAGACCTCCGTCAAATTTATTTCATAATTAAATTCCCCGAACGATTAGAAGGAAGGGTGGGCCGATAACCATTGTCTCGTCGGGTGAGCGAGGGAACGCACTCAAATTCAAATGCAAGGGAAACAAGAGAGATCCTCGCGGTGATTCAGATCGAGGCAAACGACATAAGGTTGTCTTCAAAGCCAGCGGGCGAGAACCCGACACTCGAATATTTGTGTTTCTAAACACCCCCGCCTCTGAAGACTGACTTCCCTATACCGTACCGCGGTCGGTGCGGTTGGTGGCACGGCGCACGTAGGAGTATTTACCCCCAAAAACCTGGCCACAAATATTTGCGTGTTCTTCAATATTTGAAAATCCATTTTGCTTAATTTTCCAATTTAAACTCAAAACTCCGATTGCACGGTTTATGGTTGGAAAAGGCGTAAACAATTAAGAAGTTTGTCTCAAACCAAGGTCGATAGCGCACTCTTTTGCCGAGTTATTGACGCTTATTTTATAAAAAAAAGGCTTGACTTCAAAATGTCGCTAAAAAAAAAAAAAAAAAATGGGCAATTTCTTGCAATTTTTGACTGTTGGAGCAGTTGCCTGAAAGGGTCTACTTTAACCCCTCGTTTTGGTTATGCCCGGTTTTGCCCGGAACGTATTCAAAATTGCCTTTTTATAAAAAGATAGTGCCTAAAATTAGAGGTTTTTTCATGTCCATTTTAAATGAGATGTAAAAAAGTCAAAAATGCACGGAAAAAGAAATTGATGCCATCAAAGTGAAGCACATACCTTCTAAAACAACGTCCACAATCGCTGAAATGTTTGGATGCTCCAACGCTTGTCCTTGATGGAAAATGTTGACTGATTCGTAACAGCGCTTCGAGCGGTGAACAACTGCAGGCGCAGGTGTGTCGAGCGCTCAGTTCCATGTTGTCCCCTAAACCGTAGATAAACGTAGTTGTCCCGACACATCTATTACGCAATAGAGAGGTTACTTACCTCTCAAAAACCATCAATAGTTTCTTTTTGGACTTTTCAATTTTCCGTTTTTGGCCAGGTTTTCGGGTCAAATACTCCTACGTGCGGCGCAAGCTTTGGAGAAAGGGGGGGGGGTTGTATTTATGTGATGTGCGATATACACTCTAAATCTAAAATGTCTGCGCCCGCTTCGCTCACTCTAACTGGAAAGGCTCCTATCAGAGGCTGATAGATTTAGATGTTCGGTTCGAATGCAATCTCTCGACCCTCAAGTTTTCCTCGTCCTCGCTAACATGACAGCCTCGCCCCCCCCCGTCCCCCCGTCCCCCCTCCCACCACACTCGCTAGTCTTAAATCCCTTCCAATAACAACAACAGCAGTCATCATTGATGTCACGCTTCAATGATGTTCCACGCACTGTTTTGTGGCAACGAACGGGTCGGACTGCGTGGCAGGAAAGGGCAAAGGGTGTGTGAAAGTGTTTAGTAGTTTGTTGACTTCCCCCCGCACTCATCTTGTTGCTCGATTTTCAATTTTCACTATTATTTGTGCGCGGACGTGAAGATTTAGATGGATATACATGGTGGATCAAAAGTAAGTTTAAAATGGTCATGTTTGAGAAATGAAGATTCTTTTTTGTATCGGTTTGCGCCATTCTTCATCATTTGAAGGGTCGGTTTCCAATCTGTTTGCGGGGTTTGTTTGTTTGAGGGGATGACTCGACATTTTTAAATGGCAGCCCCTATCTTGTGATACAGCATTTGCAAGAGCATAAAATTCTAAGACTTTTGGCACGAACCAGAGGTCAACATCGGTTTTTTGTTTTCGGTTTATCAAAGGTCGAAGGTTCATTTGGATCCACTTTCAAAAAATCGTCACTGCTCTTTGAAAAATCAAAATTTAAATAATGGAGAGTCTAAAATACTCTACAAAACAAGTTCGTTTCAGAAAAGAAATACAATTTTAACGAAAATTACCACAATTTAAAAATTTATATTGCGCAAGTATGAACTTCACGGGGGAACCTTCGCTTTGAAATCAAAAGGCGAATTTTCGCGATCGAATATCATAAACAATACCAACCTATAACTACATATTCGAGGAAGCTCAATTGTGTTTTTAGAGTGTTTTAGGGGCATCGATGTCATCAATTCGATTTCGAATTCACCTCCGGACTTGAATTATAAATCGAATTGATGCCATCGATGCCTGAAAACACCGAAAAAGTTCGAAAAACACGATCCAGTTCCGTATCATTTACTGTTATCTTGCGTAGGTTGGCAATGATTTTGTATGATTTCGTTGGATACATTCGTCGCGAAAATTCGCCTAAACGTATTCACTATGAATAAAGCATATTTTGTAATATTTAATCAGAAAACGTTATTTTGTCAAAAACGCAAATTAAAACTATGAGGATAATCTAACCTTTGTTCACCACTCAAAAATAGGTGACTGGAACTGTTGGTTGTTGTTTCGATGAGTACCGACAAAAATTGAGCAGAAAATTTGGACACCGCAGTGGAGAGACAATGGGAGTCTCTAAACTCACCTCCTGTCGCAAGCTTTGTGCTAAGTCTCTTGCTTGTCATCTCTAGTATGCAACCATCCGCCAATCGACTTGTTTCGTATGCAGATTCCAGATGCAAGGGTCATCCAAAAAGTAAGAGTTGCTATCTCATAACTACCTCATAACTCCGAAACTAGGAGCGATAGAAAAGGAGTGCCCGATCGACACAGCGCGAAGCAATCAAAGGTGGACAAGAGGTTCCCTCACATAAAGAGTCGATTTTCTCGCGATTCATTGGATCAATTTAAAAAAAAAAAAACAAAAAAAAAAAAAAAAAAACTTAAATATTTTGAAAAGCCGAAGACACAGCAAACAAAATCGGTGCTTCGGATTTTTTTTTTTTTTCTATCGCTCTTAGTTTCGGAGTTATGAAATAGTAACACTTACTTTTTGGATGGCCCTCTCTTTCTCTTTCTAAATATATCAATCAAAAACTATATTTATCTCTCTCTCTCTCTCTCTCTCTCTCTCTCTCTCTCTCTCTCTCTCCCACGCTCTCTCTCCTTCCCTCCCTCCCTCTCTCTCCACATCTCTCTTTATCAACAGAAGAAACAGAGGACTTCTCTAGTTTCAGATAGTTTATTTTGGCAGCAACGCTCCACGCTTGAGTATATGAGAGAGCGTGGCGGTATACATATACATACGTATATATATATATACTTATTAAGCGGTGACTTGCCCAGAAAATGTTCAGGATGTCAAGTCTAGGATTTCATATTATTTCTCTCGCTCTCTCCTTCTGAGTTCTCTGCATGGTCGCTGGACCGTGTGTGCACCGTTTCAACGATCCTGGGTGCCTTTGACCCCCCTCCCTCCGCCCTACCACCACCCCCTCCTTCCACTCCCTCCCTCCACCCCCTCCTTCCACCCCCTCCCTCCACCCCTCCCACCCCCGCCCCCCTCGCCGCTCTTCCATCACCCTCTTCTCTATGATCCGCTCTTACACCTCATCCATCTAACGCGTCGTCACTTGGAAAAGCTTCAACTTTGTTTTCCCGCCAACCCTTTCTCCTCCCCCCGCCCCCTTCACTCCCACCCTCTCTTCCCCTCCTCCCGAGCCCCCGAGATTCGCTTCCGCGGAACCGCCACATAACACGCCAACAACATAGACTATAGAGCCTTTGTTTCTACGACCGTGAAAAAATCTAAAAATCTAGGTTCTGCCAAAAGTTACTTTCAAGTCTTCTAGAGATGACAAATGATGACAGAGAATGCGACTATATCAGAGCTGTCGTTTCGCGTATAATCAATGATATTTTCTCTATTCACCGATGATTCCACCGGTTGAGAAAATATAACACAGTTCAGTTCGGTGTATGATTGCAATGCACAAAACCACTCTGATCTGTAATATTTTCTCAATCGGTGCAATCGCTGTTTCATTAATTTATTAAAATACGCGCGCAAGTTTTTTTTAAAGTAACTCGATGTCGACCACTCCACGGATTAACATAAGATAACAGATGCGGGTATTTTCGTTCATTACAATCATACACTGCACTGAAATGTGTAATCTTTTGTCAACCGGTGAAATCATCGGTGAATAGGGCTATTGCACACTTTTGCCGTAAGCGATTTAATAGTCGATCATGGCGTAAAAACCTCAACAAATAACGATGGCGGCACTAAAAACTTCCAAAATCCACTCCTGTACTCAATAGAAGCAGTTATTTGCGCGAGCGTAATGGTGGTCGAAGGCACTAACAATGGGAGATTCCCATCTAACAATTCTGAAACTTCATCAAGAAGTGACCAATAAGATACTGCTTTCATTTGACACCGGTGTCACTAGGTGTTGTGGCACCATTCATCGGATGTGGATCATCACTCTGATGACTAATTACTCTGTGAATCATCCTTGTCAACATAGAAAGAGTGACAAAGTTAAGATAGGAATCTCCTATTGTTAGTGCTTTCGGCCACCATTACGCTCGCGCAAATAACTGCGTTTATTGAGTTTAGGAGTAGATTTTGGAAGTTTTCAGTGCCACCATCGTTATTTGTAGCGAGGTTTTTACGCCATAATTGACTATTAATATCGCTTATAGCAAAAGTGTGCAATAGCCCCATTGTAAAAATGCCATTAATTGTACGCAAAACGGCAGCTCTGATGCGACTGGAAACTTGTTGTGAATGAATGGAATGAACAGGCGTTCACGGTTTTAATTGCAACTTGATTTTAACTACTGCCTACACATATGTATATACATTGTATTTAGTAGCGTAGCGGGCAATTTGGCAACGTAGCTGTTCGTTCATTTAAATCCACGAAAACGATCGAAGTATTGGGTGTTCGGTGAACACCTTCGCATTCGACCTTTCACATGGGTTTAAATGTGCGAAGTACAACGTTGCCAAATTGCACGCTACGCCACGGATTGTGTTTCGCATCTATCCTGCTCTGTAAGGTTTTTTCCAAACGGACGCACTATGAAAAAATCGGGAAAATTAAGTTTCAGAGGAATTCGGACCCAAACTTTAATTCCTTTAAAAATACTTTCAAAACCTCAGTCTTTCCATTTGACAATTTTGAGAAGCGGGGGTGCCGTGTCCCCTTGAAACCTCCCATAAAAACCAAATTATGAGTTATGAAGGTATTTTTGAATGAAATTTTAGGTCTTATATATTCTCTGATTTTTTCCTGGTCATCCGTTTGAGAAAACTAAATTGAGCAGGTCAGTGAAACGCCTTGTTAGTACAACCATGCAGTTTTAATCATTTTACTCTACCGTACTGCTGAGATAAATTTCCACTGTGTCGTTTTCCGAGAACTAATATACCCAGATACTTTGATTGACTTTGTTAGGGGTCATTTCACGAAAGATATAGCGGATGGCAGCTCGGGTTTCTTGCACTGCTGGCACTTCGGTACGCTCGCGCATCAAAATTAGAGCTTAACCACAGAATAATACAATCAGAACGGAAACTCCCATAAGAGCCAATGGAAGCAAGTTTGGAATTTACCGGCACCAATAGGCAACGCTGTGGTCCTATATCCCAACATGGCGGACGAGTGTGATTTGTGTTGAAACTCATTTATTTCTGAAAATTCTGGAACGAAATCTTAAGTTTCCGGCCTCACTTTTATTCTAACGGCATTTCAGAATGAAAACGCGGATCATGTCCTATATTTTTTTTTTTTTTTTTGCGCGCGAATCCAGATGTAAACATCCTATATCCCAAAATGGCGGACGCGAAATGAATTTGCTTCAAAATCCGATGGAGTTTCCGTTCTGGTTGTATTATTCTGTGGCTTAACCCTTTGCCCGAGTCTACTTGTTTTTCTCCTCTAGTCTATTTCATGTTGATTCAGTCTTCATTCCAGATAAACGCGATTAGCGATGAAAACACTAACGAGATACGGCGCCTTCAATGCGTCCTATAAGCAATTTCAACTCCCCCGAGTACGAACAGTTAACTACCTTCCCCATTTAAACAGAAGATTGGCGACTTTTTAAAACCTGGTCCTTAGCGGGTTAAAAACTCCAAACCTGCTTCTAATGCTATAGCTCCTGCTACTCAAAATAAGATAGTATATTCTTCCCATTTGAATGTATCAGTAAAAATCGATTAGTAAAAGGGCCATGGCCCCCTGAAGAATTGATTGTTTCTCATACGTTCAAATGGGAAAAGTTCATGGTTACCAAATTGCTGGATCCGCCTATGCGGTTCCTTGTTACGTAGTTTCTCGGGGGAGGGGGGGGAGATACTAAATGGACGATTATTTAAATTCCCTATAAGTTAGCTTCTGGTGTGTGGATTTTGAAAGTTTCTAATCTGCACACAGGCGAATCTAGGAATTTATCACCCTTTTTCCCATATTTGAATGCGTGTGTTAGAAAAGGACGGATTAAGGGCAGTCACGGAGTGGTCTTCCATCCTTTTCAAACACAATTCAGTGGCGTTCCGTCCGTGCTACCTTTGACACCTAATAAGGTGTCGGTTGAAAAATTGTGAGTATGCAAGGATTTATTCCATTCTAAAAAAGCTTTGAAAAGTGTTAAAGAGGGTCAAGAGAATTGCCAGTAGTGCGACACGCAGAAAAGAAGAGAGACTGGCATAGATTCGCTCACTCGCACGCTTGACAAGCGTGACGAACAGTGGCGTAGCGTCCAGGGTGTTCGGGTGTTCGGTGAACACCCTAAGACTTTTGGTGATATTTACATTCAAATGCTGATTAATTGGTGAAATGTTTAACTAAAACACCAACTGTAAATAAATAATAGCTCACCGAATAAGTAATCTCTGCACTTAATCAGACGGAATAAGTCTGAAAGTGAAAGAAAAAACGAGGCTGTAATATCACGCATGGCCCGCCCGCTCTGTCAAATACAGTGCGAGCTGCGAGGTGTCCGGCGAGAAACGGCGAACGCCCCACGAGAGGATGGAATAGGGATATCATTGCAGTGGAGGATGCGAGAGTCGAGACGCACCGCACCGAATGAACGAAACAGAACGGCCGAACCATGATCTAACTACACAGGTCAGTCAATGCGCACACCCTCCACTGCCTCTCCGTCTGCCTGGCTCTATCACCGGGTAGAGTGAGGAAGGGGATGACGTATAGCTGGCGCAGCCGAAGCGCGGGCGTTCAAATCTACATGCTTTCATATGGGGAAAATACCATTTTTCAAGTGCGAAATATAAACAATTTACGACGATAAAACTTGGTTTTTATTTATGATAGACCACGAGGAAGGTTTCAAGCTTTGAGAAAAACAGTCTGATCACACTTCAATTTCTTATTCCTGTATTTTCTGGCGGTTAGTAAAAATCCCTCTTATGGAGAAGGTAGGTTATGTAATATTCAATGCATTCTACCCACTTTTCTAAAACTGCCCGAAAATAGAAAAAGCGAATTTGCGTACGATTGCATTGGTTTTCTCAAAGCTTGAAACCTTCCTAGTTACTTCTTATAGATAAAAACCAAGTTTTTTTGTCGTAAATTGTTTATAATTCGCACTTGAAAATGGGTATTTTCCCCATATGAAAGCATGTACATTTGAACGCCCGCTCTTCAGCTGCGCCAGCTATACGTCACGAGCGGAGGTTGCGCAGATCGCAACGAAACTCGTCCACCGGATTGACTGACCTGTGTAGTTAGATCATGGGCCGAACAAGGCAGCGAGGCGTTCGGTTAGCTCTAGAGAACACCTGACTGCTCACTCACTACCATACTCTGCTTGGTGCGTTATTGTCGCGGCAGTTGTGCGCCGTGCGGTGCCCGCTGAAGAACGCTTCGTATGCCCGACTGCTGCAATAGGTCTGCGTTCGGTAAAGCCTGCTGAACACCTCGCACTAGCGGCAAAGGTTCTGCGTAGAGTTCCTATATGTAGAGAGTTAAGACAAGAGAAATCATGGGCGCCGCCATTGGATGCGATTTTGCACATTTGTTTACATTCTGAGGCCGTTGTTGTGTTTTGCTCCACAGCAAAGATTACAGTTCCGCTAAGTTTGAAACGATGTAATCTTTCCCTGCTTTTGTTGATCGACATGTATTCACGCTTTTTAATGATTCTTTTGAGATTTATGGACATTCTTGTGGTGCATTATGATTAAAATTAACAGATTCGTCGCAAATTAACTCTTTTATCTGTAAAAGACCGTTGGTAAACAAAACAAAAGTGCAAAATCGCATCCAATGGCGGCGTCCGTAGAGCCTAAAATTCATCGACCAATCAGAAGT
>VMOF01000388.1:77924644-78002144 GCA_011764245.1 Trialeurodes vaporariorum
CGCCGCTCTCTTTTTTGCATCGTTTTATTCAAACGAGCTCTCATTTTTGCATCGCTTTATTCAAACGAAATGATCCGCTCTCCAATAAGGAAACAAAAGCAAATAGACGTCAAAATCTTTTTTCCCAACTAATTAGTTTATAAAGGTAAAGTAGCTCGTTCCGGTTATTAAATGTCAGATTGACGTATACACATAATCTTTGGAACAATCCAATAATGAGAATGAGCTTTCCTTAACCCCATTGGAAAAGGCAAAAACTTTGTGCCTCCGAATTGGGCTGTGAATACCATTTTATTTCATGGTTATAGGAGTTTTATTTACCTTCGTTTTGTAATTGGACAAAGAGAATTTTGAAAATATACTTGAGCTTCTTCTTGTTGAGTATTATATTGACATTTTTATTTTTTTTATTTTCTTTTCAGATTGATTACTATGATAATTAGTGCATGCCAATTATTTAAGGTGACTTAGGTGACCAGGTGAAACTTTTCCAGGTTTCAATCAGATGAATAGCTCCACAAGTCACTTTTTGGGAAAGTCGCGTTTTTCGCATTTTAAATTGAAAACAAAGAAAAGACGCCGAATCCAAGAATGTCCGCACCTGAGCACCTGTGTAACATTTTTATGAATTTCCTTTTCAGCCCAAAATGAACAAACTTGGTTGATACTTAAATCAGTAATATTGGAAATAAATTTCGCCAGAAGCTTTAGTAAGAGCGAATAAGTGCGACTGATACTATATTGATCTGCTTCGTTTGCACTTGGTAGTTGGTAGGGCTTATGAAAATTTTCTTAATTTCAGAATATCCTCCCCACTTTTTTTTTTTTTTTTTTTTTTTTTTTTTTTTTTTTTTAAATTTTTAGTCTTTTAGCTTGAAATTTTTACGGGATCTTGGAGTATACTTATTTAGGAATTTTCATTATGTAGAAATTTGTCAACACTGTAGAAAGAATTCGCTCTTCCAAAATGCGGAACGCAACGCGTCGTTTGCTAATAAAAGCGTCGGCATGATCTCACTAGCGGATCCAGGAGATATTGTCCTTCTCTCTCTCTACCCATTTGAATGCATGCGATAGAAAAGGATAGAAGAGGGGGCGAAACCGAAAGTCACGTGATTGCCCCTGATCTGTCCTTTTCTAACACACGCGTTCTAATGAGGAAAGAGTGAGAAGGACAGATTCGGATCCGCCAATGCATGGTCTCCATGTGTGTGTGTGATACTTTAAAAAAATGATCCGCAAAAAAGCGATTTTATCTTCATCAAGAGGGGGCATCATCTAATGACACTCCTGTTCTATTTGAGATTTGTCTTGTCTTTTAATTACTTTTTTGCGTGCTGCACCGGTGCAGAAAAGATTATGGATTCTCAACTTTCTTAGCGTATAAATATGCGGCAACTCTCAGCTTTGTATTCTTTCTTGCATTGGTTGTTTCTCCGGTGATTATAAAAACGTCCGAATTAAGCTTCTTTTTCATTCCATCGACCTTCATTAATTTTTTTTTTTTTTTTTTTTTTTTGTACCGTTTTCGTTTCACCAAATGAGGAGATCATTCTTTTTCTGAAGGAGTTCTAAAAAAAAAAAAAAAAAAAAAAAAAAAAAAAAAAAAGATTTAAAAATTGTGTTTAACGTCTAGTGATTATACAAAAATAAATCAAGAGAAAATCTCTATACAGCTAGGGTGGATTTTAAAGTAAGTTTACCTATTTTTTTTCTCAGAAATTATCAATGCTAGAAAAAAAACAACCCCAGCGTTAAAACTTACGTACTTTCAGCTTTCTAACAAGCTTTAGTTTTTCAAATTTGGCCGACGCGTTGCGGAGACATCGTGGATTTTCGCTACCCTTCTCTCCTTCAAACTTGCCCACCTTTTCACGCGCTACAGAAGACTGCAAGTTTTGGCAGGCGATGCGCTTATCTCCGGACCAGACAGCTCAATAACACCTAAATGCATGTTGTTTACTGAATAGACTACTCTTCTACTGATAAAATGATCCAATTTGTAGCGATCTTCAAACTTTCGGTCGGTACTAAAAGTGCAATCATGATGAATTGAAGCTGGGTTAACAGCTTTCGTCAAAACCTAGTTCAGGAGTATGGGGAAACAATTTTACGACGGCTGTATACAGAAATTGTTGCACCGATATGAAAATTCAAGAATCTAGCGGGTGACTATGTCAAAAAATGAAGTGAGATGCCTCAAAACAATGTTACAACTTGTTTCAATAAAATAATAGCTCTATTCTACTTTTTCAAAGTCTTAAACTCATGTTTTCTGTGAAGCTCCGCAGCGCGTAAAAAGGTGGGCACGTTTGAAGGAGAGACGGGTTTGGAAAATCCACGATATCTCTGCAACGCGTAAGCCAAATTTGAAAAACTGTAGCTCGTTAAAAAGCTGAGAGTACGTATACGTTCCAACGCTGGGTTTTTTTTTTTTTCCCCTAACATTAATAGTTTTTGAAAAAAAAAATAGGTAAACTTACTTTAAAATCCACCCTCGTAAAACAAACCCAAAGCAAAACAATTGAAAATAAAATTTAAAAAAATCCATACTTCCTTTTTTTAGAATGTAAGTAAAAAAAAATAAGTTATTTACATTTTCCTTTTTGTTTTACCAAGATTGCTGACAAAAACCTCAGCAACCGGCGATGGACAGTTTATACGTCGTAGGTGTGGATTTCTGCCTTGATGTTGGCGACTCGAATTTTAGATTATTATTTCGTTTGTGCGTGTTTTTTATTGTTTTGTTGTTTTGTTTTTTTTTTCCCTTTTTTGGTTAGGGAAAAAAATTTTTTGGGAAATTCCTGCTGTTTCAAATTTAAAAATTTGGTGTTTTGTTTTTGTTTTTTTTTTTTTTTCGTGTTTTCCGTTGTGATTGCAATTGGTACAAAATTGAAATCGACCCATTTTAAAAAAATAAATTAGGGGTTTTTAAAAACCTTTTGGGTAAACCCTTTGGGGGGTTTAATGGGGGGTTTGAAAAATTTTTTGGTTTAAAGCCCTTTGTAAAATTTTAATTGGGGGTTTTAAGAAAAAAAAAAATGGGGATTAATTTGAATACGGATATTTTTTTTTTTAAGTTTAATTAACAATAAGGATTTTAAGAGACGTTTTTAAAAGGGGCCCGAAAGTTGGGGAGGTTTTGTTTGGAAAAATTGTAAACCGGGAATTGAAATTGGCAACCCCCGGCCCCTGTTTCCCTTTTTCCCTCTCCGGGGGAAATTGAAAAGGAGTTTTTTTCAAATTAAGAAATTAAAAAATGAAATTACAAGGTAAACCTTCCAAATTTAAACCTTAAGAAAAAGAAAAAAAAAAAAATTAAAAGAAAACTGAATTTAGGGAAAAAATTTTAGAAGTTTTTTTTTAAAAAAAAAAAAAAATTAAAAATTAAAAAATGAAGATAATGACAAAAATAAACAATTGGATAGTCCTTAATTATTTATTTGGGAAATTGAAAAAAATTAAGGGTTTTCAAATTAGCAAGAAATTTTTGTAAAATAACAAAATGAAAAAAAAACAAGGTAAAAAAAAATTTTTTGTTTAAAAAAAAAGAAAAAAAAAGGGGTTTTTTACACAAAAAAAAATGAGTGGAATACAAATTTCTTTCGAAATAGCATTTAATTTGGGTTAACTGTAGGATAAGGGGAAAATTTTTTTTAAAAATTCCAATAAAATTTTAAAAATTGAAAATTAAAAAATTTTGCGTTTTTAAATCATTTTTATGTCAAAAAAAAAATTTTATTTTTCAATAAATGCGGCATTTTGTTTTATTTTGAAATAAAAAAATTTTTTGATTTAAAAATGCATAGAGAATTAACGAAAATTTGGCGGCCATTTAAAAAATTTTGGAAAATTAATTTCCCAAATTTAAATTACGACCCAAAAAAAAATTTTTTAAAAAACCAATCATTTTTTAAAGAACAAAATTTTTTTGTCAAATTGAAATTAACTTTTTTGCAAAATTTGAAACTTTGTTGCAAAATTGCAATTTTTTAAAACGCTTTTTTTCTGCAAACATAAGTATCGTCGTCTTCCAAAAGGGGTTGCGGATTCCGGGCCTTTAACACCTTAAAAAAATTTTTTTTCATTTTTGGGGTTTTTGAAATTTTCTCCGGCTTAGGTTTTTTCGAAAAAGTTGAAAATTTTTGGGCCCCCAAAAAACAAATTTAACCCCCAAAAAATTTTAAAAGAAAAATTTGGAAATTGCCGATTTTTTTTTCAAATCCAGTGCAAAAAATTTGGGAAAAGGGGCCGAAAACGGTTCGGTTTTTGAAAAATTGTGCCCTTTTTTTTTTTTTTTTTGGTTTTAATATTTTTAGACATTAATTGAAATTTAGGCCCTAAATTCCACAACTCTTTAAAAACCCCCAAAAAATTTTATTAAAACTTTTTTCCCTAAAAAAAAAAAAAAAAAAAAATTTAATTTACTTTTGGCAAACCCTTGGGGCATTCCCCCCCCCCCGAAATGCAAAATGAAGGCAAAACCTTTTCCCCTTGGTTAAAAGGGAAAGGGACCCCAAAATAAATGGGATTTTAAAAATTTATTGGGTCAAAGTGTGTGTCATAATAAATTTCAAAATATAGTATAGTGTGTTTAAATTTGGTGCCAAACTATGAGTTATTTTTGGGTCAAAAAATTTTTAAAGGGTTTTTAATTTTTCTTGAAAAATTCCCAAAGTTTCTCTTTAGTAGACCTAAATTTAAAAAAAAAAACCCAAAAAACACAAAAACCCAAATTTGAATATCCCCTTTTTGGGAACACTTTTAATTTTTATTTTTATAATTTTAAATAATAAGGAAATGTACAAAGAACATACTTTTTGTAAAGGTTAAATGAAAAGGGGAATTGTTTTCGAAAAATTGTTTTTAATCAATCCCGGAAAAATTCCGGTAAAATTAGTGTGGGGTTTTGAATCATTTCCTTTATAAAAAAAATGAGAATTTTCCTTTTTTAATTTTAAACCAAAATTCCACCACAAAACCCAAACACCACTTTTCCCTTTAATTTAAAATTAAATGGTTTCTTTTAAATTAACAAACTTTAAACCAACTTTTCCTTTTGGTTTCCCCAAATTTCGTTTTTGTATTATGAAAAAAAACCAATTCATTTTCGTTAAAAATAAAGTCCTATTTCTGATAAAAATTTCAACCCGGGTTAAAAGGGAAAAAACATAACAGGTAGTTAATGAAAAAAATTTTGGGACAATTTTTTGTTTAAAGAATTTTCCGGGCCAAAACCTGGAATTATATTTTACGGGCCTTTTTTAAAAAGGCAAATTATTTATCATTGTGCAAAAGAAAAAGGTCCCAACAGTGGGGGTTTTCCAACCCCGGTGTTGGAATTTCCCCTTGTTTTTATTTGAGTAGCCTATCCAATTAAGCAACTCACATAATTTTCCCCCACAAAATATATTAAAATTTCAAATTACCCTTGATAAAATTTTTAAAAAGTGGGAATCCCTTTTGATGACTTTCCCCCTTTTGGGTTCCCAATGGGGGGGCAAAAAAACCCAGTTTTGGACCCAAATAAGCCAACCCCCCAAAAATATAGAAAAATTCCCCAAATTTTTTTGGGCCCTAAAATTATTTGTTTCCATACCCCCTGGGGAAATTTCCCCCACCCCTTGACCAAAATTTTACAATTGGTTTTAAAAAAGGGAAAAAGGGGCAAAGGGGCCTTTTTTTGAAAATTTAGGCCACCAACTTACACCACCCTATTAAATTACCCCTCAATTTTATATAATCCCCCCCAAAAAATTTATAAGGGAACCAAAATAGCCCCCCTGATATAAAGTATAAAAAGGGCTGTTATGGGGAAAAAATTTAAAAAGGGCTTTTTTTTGTTAAACCCTTTTAAAGGGTTTTTAAAATTTTAAAATCAACTCAGATTCTTTTTCGACCAAAATACCCTGGTTTCAAATTTCTTAAAATTTTGGATTTTAAAAAAATCTATTTGTTTTTGCCGGGAAGCTAATTTAGGGAAATTGTTTCCCGTCACCGGGCCAGCGGGAAATGATAGATTTTGGTTTTAAACTTAGGATGGAAAATTGGGTTCTTCCCGGTAACTTAAGCTAAAAAATTAGGAAAAACAAGTGGGGATTTTTGGCCCTTTGGGGCCCCCAAATTCTACAATATACCATTAAATGAAAAGAAAGGCAATTCCGAGTTTTGTCTTAAACAGTAAAAATGGGGTTGAGAAAAAGGGTGTTTTTTTTTTTTACGGGTTTTTTTTTGCAAATTGAAAATTCGGGTTTCCCAAAACTCATTTTAATTTTTTTTAAAACCCAAAAACACTTCCAAAGGGGCTCCGGGGCAATTTTCAAAAAATTTTCTTTTTCCCAACCCATTTTGTTTTTAAAAGAAAAGACTAAAATTCAAAACTTTTTGGGCCGCCAAAAAAAATTGAAATTATTTTTTTTTTCAATTAAAATTTTAAAATTTTGAATTGCCCCATTTTCCCAAAAAACCTTTTTTAGGAAATTAAAAGAAAAAAAATGTCCCAAAATTCTAAATCTTTTTTAAATTTAAGAAAAAATAAATTGCCCACTAAAAATTTCCCCTAAATTTAAAAATTTTCATTTAAGCTTTTTAAAAATTCCCTTTGCATGTGCCATTTTTTTTTTTTACTTTTAAAAAAAAAACTTTTTTTTAAATCCGGAAACCCAAAATTTTTTCCCCAACGATATTATGCTAAAAATTTTTCCCCCTTGTAAAATTTGGGAAAACCAAGGAAAAAAGGGGGTATTTTTTCCCAGTTTTTCATCACCAATCATTCAATAAAAAATTTTAAGGGAAGGATTTGAAAAGCCCCTAAGGGAAAATTTTAAAAATTTGGGTAAATTTTTGCTATTTTAAAATTTTTCATTTCTTTTAAAAAAGAAAAATTAAAAAATAAAAATAATGGGACCATTTTTTTTCCCCCCTTTAAAATTTTTCCAATTTTTTTTAAAATTGCTAAATTTTTAAAATTAAAAAAAAATTTTCCGAAAACAAATAAGGGTTCCAAACTTAAATGGCGCAAAGGGGGTATATTGTTCCCAACATTTTAATTTCAAATAGCCAATTAAAATTAATGTTTGGGGAGGCTAGTTCCTACAAAGCAGAACCCAAAAAATTTTAAAATTTTGAAAAAGGGCCCAAAAAAAATTTTCCTTCAAATTACCCCCAGGTAAAAAGGGAAATTTAATTGGGATATTCTAAATTTTATTTGCCATTTTTTAAAGCTGCCAGGAACTTTCAGTTTTCCTCTTTTGCTTTCATTAATCCATGTATAAAAGGTATAGGGCAGTATCTTACGTTTTTCCAATTTGGGTCTGTTGAAAATGGTTTTTTCTTTTTTTTTTTTTGCGGGGGGGAGGATTAATTAAACTGAAAACCCCTTCAAAATTTTCACAAAATTTGGTTCTGCTTATTTTTAATCCTTCCCCCACCCTTGGGGGGTTGGAGTGCTGAGGAACTTTTCGTTTTTTTCCATTTTTTAATTTTATCTCTGGGGGTTTAACAAGGGAAATTTTTTTTTTAGGTAAGATGGGAAAAGTTTTTTTTTTTTTTAACTTTAATTGAAAAATTTGAAAAAAAGGGAATTTGGGGGTTTTCTTTCGTGGTTTTTTAACCCATTTTGCGTTGCTTTTGTGGGAACTATAAACCCCTTGAAATTTTTTGGGAAATTTTTAATTTTTTCCCCTATTTTTGGTGAGGTAAAAACCCCATTTTCCCCAATTTAAAACCCCCCCTTGAATTCTAAGCATTGTATTTCAAAAAACCGGAAAAAAACCTTTCATATTTTTACTTTGGTAACCTTCAAACACAAGTAAAGTTTAAGAAAAGCCAAGACCAAAAGGGTAAATTTTTCCCCTTATTACATTTTAAATTTAATTTTTTTTTTTTTTTTTTTTTAAAGGAATTTTTAAAACTTTTATCTTTTTGTTTTCTCTTAATAACCTTAAATAATCTTTTTTTTATTTTGGGAAGAAAAAACATTAACCCTTTTGGGTTTAACCCAAAATTTTTTTTTTTTCCTTTAAAGGGAGGGTTTAATTTTAATAAATTTTTTTAATAAATCCTTAGCCCTTTAACCCCTCAAAAATTTTAAATTTTAGGGAATAATTTCTATTTTAAATTTTTTAAAAATTTTTAAAAATTTTAACCCCCTGGGGGGTCAAATCAACCCTAATCCAAAATTTTGAACTAAATTGAGTGAATTTGGGGCCAAAAAGGACGATTAAAGATTGATTGATGTCTAAATTTATTCAAAATTTTGCCCCTTTTTGCATTTGTTTTAGGTTTTTCCCAAAAAATCCTTTTTGATTTGAAAAAGCCAATAAGGGAACTGACCAAACTTTTTCCCATATTTTTGGTTTTTAAAAAACCATGTCAAAAATAATTCCACCAAAAAAACCCCCAAATTCCCAACAAATTTCAAAATTTTAAATCTTTAAATTTTAAAACAAATGGGAGAACGAAAGGGAAACCCCTATTTGGCCTAATTGAAATTGGTGGGCAAATTTTTAAGAAACTTTCCACCCTTTTCCCCTTTGAAACCCATAAATGTTTTCCCAAAAAAATTTTTGAAAATTTCCACTTGCGTTTTTTAAAAAAAAACCCGGTTTTCCCCTACTTTTAGAAAATGAAATTTTAAATTAAAAGAAGGTTTTTTCAAAAAGTTGAAAAATGTTTTGAACCCCCAAATCACCCCAAAGTTGTCAGAGCTTATAAAATATCAGAAATAAAAATTTGATAAAACTGGGGAGGGGTTCAAATAATTTGTTAGAATTTCAGAAATGCCGCAAACGGAGTTTGGCAGAATAAAAAAGAACTTTTTTTTTTAAATTAGGCCCCTTTTTTAAACACTTTCCGTGGATAATTAAATCAATGCGGATCCGATTTAATTTGCCCTTTTGAATCCAAATTAATATAACCATAAAAGGTAAAACCCAAAATTTAAAAATAAAAATTTTTTTAGAAGGGAAAATTTTATTTGCGAATTTGGTTCCAATAGAATGTCACTTAAAATTTAAAAACCCGTAAAAAGGGAAAGCAATTTTTTTTGGTTAAGGGGAAAAACCAAATAATTTGAAAGTACTTCCCACAAATATTGCAAATTGGGGATAATTTTAAAAAATTAAAATTTTTTTAAAAAATTTTTAAGTTTTACTATCTTCAAGAAAATTCAAATGGGTATTACCTTAAAATCGAGACAAAAAGGCTCGGTAATTTTAATTTATTCAAATAAATTTTAAAAGGGAAAATCTTTTGGATAATAATTATTTTAACATTAGCAAAGTGATTTTTTAGGACAGTTGTGTAAATTGAAAAAATAATAAAAAAAGGTTCAAAAACCTTTTTAAAAAGAAACCCTTCAATGAAAAATAAAATTTTTATGAATTAAAAAATTAATTTTTGATAAAATTTCCCTTACTGTGAAAAACCAAAATTTGAAAAATGATCTATTCGCCCTTAAATGTGCCCTTTATTATTCCCTTTTTACACATCCCTTATTTAAAAAACCCGGCCAATATTTTTTTTCCATTTTCTTAAATTTAAAAAATTTTTCACCTTCAACCCGTTCTTTTAAAACCCCAAATTTTCAAAATCTGATTTCCTTCCAAATTTTGGTTTTTAAACATTCAAATTATTTTTTTACCAATTCTTGGGGTTTTTAAAAACCCACAATCCCCAAGAATTGTGGGCTTTAAAACCAACCGTTCCTCCATTCCCAAATTTTAAGGATAAACCTAAATTTTTTTTCCCAAATTAGGCGCAAACCAAAAGGGTTTCCTTTCTGGAATTTCAAAAATTAGTTTCAAATTACCCAAAGTGCCTTTTAGGTTCCCCCATTTGGGTTTTCAAAATTTTTTAAATTCCCTTTGCCAAAAAGGTTAACACCAAATTTTAAATTATCGCTTTTAACCCTTTTTGGGGGGGGGGGCTTTAATTTTGAATTAGGGTTTTAAAATTTTCGGGCTGGCGCTTACTTCGGGTAAAAAGGGTTGAATTTTCATTGAATTTTAAATTTTAAGCTTAAAATTGGGGAAAATTTACTTGCCAATTTAAAATTTGGTTAACTTTTCCAAAGGGGGCAATTTTTAAAACGTTGGGCTCGAAACAAAAATTTTGTTTTTCGCAATTCCCAAATATTTAAACGTTGAAATATTTTTTGGGAATTTTTTTAAATTTTAGCGCTTCCAAATTTGAAAAATCACGTTCCCGTAGCTCGAATTGAAAGATTGACCGTAAATAGCGTAATCTCGCCTGTTGACAGGCGCATTTGACAACGTTGCATTGCTCTGAGGGCTTTTATATTTTCAGGAAGGACGCTTCCTAAGCTTTACTTTTAAAATATGGCTTGCAATTTTGCATACAATTTAAAAAAAAAAAATTGAGCATCCACAATATACAATATACATTGTCATATTTTCTTTATCAAAGCTCCAACAGCACTTCCTGCACCTTAAATAATATACAATAAATTGACAAATCTTCTCCCATGAACTACATTATAATAAATATATTTAAACCATGTATGCGTAAGCCTTTATGCAAAACTTATTTCTGCAAAACCCAGCAGAGCAGAAGACCAAATGAAACAACTTATGCGCAGATTTTTATGTTTACAATTCACAGGCACGCTTTTCCAATACATGCAATGTCTCGGAGCTTCCCTGCTTGTTTTTTTTTTTTTTTTTTTTTGTCTTGGAGAAATGATTTACTTTGTCACCCTGTGAATGTTCACAGACACTTTTCCTGTTTCTTTCTCTTCAACTCTCTCTCTCTCTCTCTCTCTCTCTCTCTCTCTCTCTCTCTCTCTCTCCCTCCCTCTCTCCCTCCCTCTCCGTATCTCCCTCTCTTGCTCTCTCGGGTAACGTTGATACACGTGTCGCCATGGTCAGTAACGAAGTAGGCACCCAAAACACTACAAAGAGCTCAAAAAGATGAAGGCAATTTTCCTTTAATTACTTTTTTAACGTTCAGTGTAAGTTGGGTTCTTGGGTTCATCGCACGGCGAAGGTTCGGTGATGCATGATGGGTACGCGAATTCAAGCTTAACGCTATTTGCATCCTAATATGCGAGTCGCGGTTCGCTTGATGGAGTGGCTCTCTTTTAAATAATCGCGCTCAAGTTGTTCGTCTCCTCGGACAGTGGGGCAAAACTATACAGCAATTTAGCATGCAGAAAAATGTCGAAATGGAAGGTTAAATTTGCACATTCCCGAAAAATGTCAAAATTTATCTTTACAGGATGTAAAATTTTAGCTATGTTAAGCAGATGATAGGGCAATTGAATGAGGGATAGGGGAACGTTGAGCTTTTTCGGGCATTTCTAAGTATTTTTGGGCCTTTACATCGATTTTCTCAGCTGGGGAGGCCTTCTGATAATGCTCCCGATAAATTCAGTGGAAAAAAAAAATCGCTGAGATCAGGAAAATCAGCAGAAGGTCTTCCCAACTGAAAAAATCGAAGAAAAAGCCCACAAATGCCTAGATATTTCCGAAAAATCCCAAAAACTGCATGGAACCAAATGTCTTCCATAAGCGGCTGTAGAACAAGCCTGCAACTCGCGGTTGGAATAGAAAAAGAACAAAAAGTTTGCTAATGATAGTTTTTTTGTCTATCAGATTTCTGCTAGGGGCGGGGGGGGGGGGTAACTCGGGGGAAGGGCACAGGGGCGTTCCGTGGTTTCCAGAGAGGGGGGGCAAGGATGCAATCTTTTCGCCCTCCGCGAACAAAATTATAAATTTGATTAACTTTTTTTTTTTTTTTTTTTTTTTTTTTTTTTTGGAGCTTTTACACATTGGTTTTGCCGCCCTCTGTAATTAATTTTGAAATTTGAAGACCTTTTTTTTTGTTTTTTGCTTTGGTTGTTCACCCTGATTTTGCCGCCCTCGGAGAGTGCCCACATGCCCACCCCCGCACCCTCGGCACGCCCCTGGAAGGCCATAGCTCTCCTGGATGCTCCATTTTTCCACCGAAATCTTGCATTGTAACCACTATTCTAAATGATGTTTTATTTATTAATGTAATTACTATCAACAATTTGGCAACGATGAATTCAATGCATTTGAACGCGAGAAACAGCTTGAGGGGGTCATGACCCTTTTACTAATCGATTTTTCTCAAGCATACAAATGGGAATAATACACAGTTGCCAGATTGCTGATGGATCCGTCTTTGGTTGTTTGCAGACGCCCTGTGTTTCTCCGGCTGTGGATAAAACACCCTATTGAGCGCACATAAAAGGACGTCACTAAACATTCCATTATCACTTGCAAAGCCCGACCCTCAACTCCCGTCTGATAAAAGAAGAATTGCACCTTTTGCAACTAGATATTCTATAAAGCAGTCTTCAGGAGACCTCAATAAATTAGAATAATACGTCCGTTCCCGCGAATGCATGTACCTATACATTATACAATAACACACCCTAAATATACAGAGCTCCCTTTCGCATGGGGGTGATGGTAAGTTCTATTCACGTCGAGTGATACTTTTAGATCTCCTTTGAATGAACTTGCCAGCAAACACACCTCTACGTCTCACATCTGATGTAATTCCTCTGTTGCAAATCGGATTCTACGATGAATGAAAGGATGGGAGGATCAGTCAGCCACCTCCGTCTTGTTCTCATTCATAAAAACTTGTTAATAGTCGTTAAATTACTCTCCGAGGTGTTTCGTCACCCATAATATAGTCAGAGCCTAATGCAACCTGTGTGAGTTTTAGGGTTGTGGTGTATAATAAGGTGTATTTTTTCCCCTTCTCGCTTGCCTATAAAAAAGTGGGGAAGCGTGCCATTTGGCAGCGGTGTTTTTACTCCATTTGAACCTGTGTAAAATATTCGATTTTTCTGGTACACTGAAAAAAAGAATACAGATGTGACCCTATGTAAAGGATAGAAAAATAACCACAATTTTAGCGTTTGTATACCATAATTTTTGAACATTTGGAGGAAATTCTAGTTCTATAACCATATTCTGGTATTAAACACCAGAAATTTCTGGTCAAAGTACTAGAGACTCTGTGTGGTTCACAAATATTATCGTTGTGCTTCTGATTATGTGCTTCGGTATATTACTAGAATTCAGGAATTATTTTTTCCGTGTGGCAATTCGTCTGTTCGTCTGTTGCAAACTTTGGCTACAGCTACATATAGTGGGTCATAATTCTAGGGTCAAATAGCTTGAAAATAATTTTATGATTCTGGGATCATGGAAAATTTCCGAAATCGATTTGCAGACTCAATCAATTCGTTTAAAAAAATTCCAAGGTGGAGGTCATTGAACGAGTCACTGTGAGGAGTCTCATCTATAATCACAATTATTTTCTATGCTGAGTAAAGTTATTCATCGTAGACAAAGCTGCAAATAGATGGGATTCTCCATTGAGACTCGTTCTTATGACAGCCATCTTGGATTTTTTTTTTTCTTCGACGCACTCATAGAATTTGTGAGTGAGTTTTGGAACTTTCTGATGCTCTCAAAGTTATTTTAAAATGATTTTACAAATGAACAAGGTCTCTGTTTGCAAAGCTGTATCCAAAGTTTGCGACGAGATGGACCCACAGTTGAATCGTGTCAGTGGCAAAGCGTGCAATTTGGCACCGCTGCACTTCCTCCCTTTAAACCCATTAAAAATATCGAATATATTCATTACTCAAGAACATTCGATATTTCACAGGGATTTAAATGGACAAAATACAGCGTTGTAAAAGTGCACGCTACGCCACTGATCAGTGTATTATTGAAGAACGAGCCTCAACGAAAAAATAGTTCACTTGTGAATCAAACATTCCCCTTCCGAGTTAGCGTTATGCTTTTCGCATTGCATGCAAATTGGCTCCGAATGATCGGCACTTTGTTGAGTTGCGTTTCGCATACACCAAGTCGCTCTATACTCTAGTCGCGGTGCGTCAGCAAGTGTAGTTATGTTACGGAAACCTATTTCTCTTTTTTTTTTCAGTTTTTCAATAATATTATTTACAATTTTAAAATTTGAGTAGTCATAATTGACATACTCTTGCCACAGTCACACAGTTTTGTGCATCGAAGAATTCGATGTTCAAAAAACATCAAATTTTATCGATGTTCAAAAAACATCGAAATTTTATCGATACATCGAAACAAAATTAAACAAGTCACAAATTAATGAGAGATCACTGGAAGTAGTGATACTTTTTAATGCTACTGAGATAGATTAAGAGGAAAAAAATACACTTTAGATCTGTTTTTGATCGATAATTTAATTATATTAATCAAATAATAATTAAGTAATATGATTAATATGATTAATTAAATAATATTCTATGATAATTAATTAATTTAATCAAAAATATCGATAAATAACGAGTTTCGATTCATCGATTGACACCAACAATTGCATCGAATCCATTCGATGACAGGAAAACATCAAAATTTCAATCGATGCATCGAACATCGCACATGCCTTGTCACAAGTCAGATCATCACGCGATGAGTCTTATGGAGGCAAAGGAGTTAGGGGGCAAGGCACATCGACTCATTCAAATTTTAAAACAATAGTATGAAGCATCTGAATGCTCGATTAAAAACTTCGTTTTTTTAAGTCAAAACAGACACACGAAAAAAGGGGGGGATCCTGAATTTAACTATTCAAATACTTGAAAATATGAACACAATTTAAAAACTGTTAGTGATACCTTCTAAAATAGTAAAATTAACACGGTACGGAGGCAATTTAACTATTTTAAGTTGTGAAACTAGCAGATTTTAAGTTTTTTCTGTACGTTTAAGTATTCAAAATTCAATTAGTCAAACTCAGTACCTTCCCCCCCCCCCCCAGTGCATATACGTTCTTATTTCAAAAAAGCCGAAAGCTTTATGGGCCAGAAGCCAACGGGCGAAACACCACTCATAACTAAAAAAAAAAAAAAAAAAATGCCTCCCGGCAGGCCAGTAAGACTAAGTAGATTCCACGCTTGGTTAAATCATTTTTTCACAAATTTAAATATAGGTTATAATTTTCATTAAATTTTTCTTTTTTATTTTATCAGCTGCTCAAAATCGAACTATTAATGTGAAAAAGATTATATTACCAAAAGAGTAATGTGTAATCTTTTCAATGCAAGTGAGAAATAAAAGCTAGGTTATATAAGTTTTTCAAAATTTTTTAATAAATAGGTTATGTTATGATTTTCTTTGAACTATTCAATTTTGTTTTATCAGCTGCTCAACATTTAAATAAAAATGCCCATAAGAAAAAGATTATAGTACCAAGATAGAAAAATGTGTAATCTTTGTAACGCTAATGAGAAATAAATCTGAATAAGAGCAGCTGATCAAACAAGAAAACCTAATATACAGGGTGTAAAAAAAAAGGAGCAGCTCCGAATAACTCGAGTTTGGGTTCGAATTTCAAAAAACACTGAATCACGGGTTCCATTATTTTGAGGGGGACATCTTTTAGGGGGGTTGCCAAATTCCAGGCCCCCCCAGGGGGGCGGATCCGGGGGTCACTGCCCCCCTAAATCACATTTCTCAAATGGCGACCCCTAATTTTTATTACATAACTTTGAAAAACATCAAATTCTAAGCATTTTGGCGCAAACCGCAGGTCGATATCTTTTTTCGTGTTCGAGATATCGAAAGTCAAAGTTCGATTTCGACCCATTTTCAAAAATTCGTAACTCCCACTAAAAAAGTCAACATTTGAAAAGCTATTAGCTTAAAATGCTCTACGAAACACGTCCTTTTCAGAAAAAAATACAATTGTCCAGGAAATTTGATTTTTAGGCTCCGAAAAAAATATTCAAAATTTTCTAAAATTTTGAATCGGTGATATTCTTGTAAAACGGCCAGAATTGACAATTTTGGCTTAAAACCTGTTGGCTGAGTCCAAATGAGCGATGCAAAGCGCTTAAAAGCTCAAGAAAGTCTCAAAATCACCTTTAAAATGATCAACTTCAGTATTGAGAACACTGCTAAATTTAGAGCCAGGAAACACCTCTCTCTCGGGCTGTAATGGGGTTTTGGGGACTTTTGAGAGCTTTGCATCGCTCATTTGGACTCAGCCAACACGTATGAAGCCAAAATTGTCGATTCTGGCCGTTTTACAAGAATATCGCCAATTCAAAATTTTCGAAAATTTTAAATATTTTTTTCGGAGCCTAAAAATCAAATTTCCAGGACAATTGTATTTTTTTCTGAAAAAGACGTGTTTTGTAGAGCATTTTAAGCTAATAGTTTTTCAAATTCCGACTTTTTTAGTGGGAGTTACGAATTTTTGAAAATGGGTCAAAATCGAACTTTGACTTTCGATATCTCGAACACGAAAAACGATATCGACCTGCGGTTTGCGCCAAAATGCTTAGAATTTGATGTTTTTCAAAGTTATGTAATAAAAATTAGGGGTCGCCATTTGAGAAATGTGATTTAGGGGGGCAGTGACCCCCGGATCCGCCCCCCTGGGGGGCCTGGAATTTGGCAACCCCCCTAAAAGATGTCCCCCTCAAAATAATGGAACCCGTGATTCAGTGTTTTTTGAAATTCGAACCCAAACTCGAGTTATTCGGAGCTGCTCTTTTTTTTTTTTACACCCTGTATATAAAAGCCGTGTGGAGTCGGTGTACAGATTCTTTCCACCAGTTCTTTACTGACTCCCCGTTGTGCTACGGAGCTGAAATTTTGCAGGGAGCATCCTTGCTCGCTGGAGATGGAGCCAAAAATCCTAAACCATAAAAAATCCGTACGGTTTTGGGTCAGGAGCCTGATTTATGGTTTCTCCCATAAGATAGCATGAGTGCGAGTGAGTAGGGATCGCATCGTCTGCTCCGCTCACTCGCATTAGTCTTATGGAAAGAAATCCGTGCTTGACAACCGTTTTATTGGTTGCTAATGTGTATTCAGGAGTCCGATGATTTTCCATATGATAATTTGATCATACGTTGTTTGAAATTTAAAAAATAGATTATGTACAAATAGTGAGTTTTTTTCGGAAGTATGATCTTTTTCTGTGATTGTCTTGAGTCAGCTGATATTTTCGAAAAGAGGGCGCGAAATAAAACAAATACAGATCACGGTTTTACTCATAGAATACCTTCTAAAAAAAGTAAAGCTTCAAGAAGAACCCGCCAGAGAGCGCGCAATGAAGTGATCATGTTTCTTTTTTTTTTTGATGCTGATAAATTTTATTGGTTTTTTTCGCGAAATTTTAACCTTCAGTCTTTATGGCTAAAAAATGGATCTTATTAAAACCCAAAAAAATTGATCGGTACTGGGGATTTTGGCCGCATGGGCCATTTTTTTTTGCCGGAAAAAACTATTGAAAACCGAAAAATTGATCAATTAGTTCTTTTAATCTAAAAAATCCCACTTTTACTTAGAGGAAAAAACGAAAAACTTGCTTTTGACAAAGGCTATTCGAATGTTACTGTCCGAAAAAAAGAAAAAACAAACAAATTGAAAAAAAAAAAAAAATGAAATTTAAAGGGTGGGGTTAGGTTAGGGGGCCAGCGTTTGCGGCCGAAACTTTTGGGTTTTTATTAATTTTAAAAATAAGAAAGAGGGCGCACCAAACGAACACCCAAGTAAAAGCGGGATACAGCAGTATTCCCAAAAAAAAAAAAAAAAAAAAAAAAAAAACAAAGGGAAAATTCCAACACGCGGGGTTTTGGAAAAGCGTGCCACTAAAGTCTGAACAGCTTTAATGCTTTTGCTAGCAATGAAAATTTCATCAAAGGAACCATGTGACATGGAGCTGATCTCGAGAAAATTGAGTCCAAAGTTGAAGAGCTAGCATTTAAACAAAAAACTTGGAATTACTTAAGTTTTGATTTCATTCAAACCGTGTTATGTTTTTGCATTTCAACACCGGAAAAGTGGAATTTCCTATGCAGGAAAGGTACCTACTTAATTTTTCGTTTAAAGTGACTTGGTTCCTTTCTTCTTTTTGTTTGGCATAACAAAAAACGAATCTCTAAGAGAAACCAAACGGCAGCGTTGGTTTACACTGTTGATTTTTTAAAAATCTGTTAACCCGGGACTTAAGTCCGTTCCCAATTCTATAAAAGGAACCAAGTCGGATTTGGTTCCTTACGTGATCGGATTAAGGTTTAAGAAAAAGGAACCAAGTTCTCATTTTATTTCATCACATGGACAATGACTTCAATGAGGCTTCAATGAGGAAATAGTTGTTATTAGAAGAAGCACTTGTTGCTTTGAGATTGAGTATTGCTAGGTCTATCAATCAATAACTAAATTTTTATCAAAAATGTCACTCAGTTCTTTTGTGACAAGTGCTGTCCAATTGAGCTGATTTGGTGAGAAATGATAAAAAAAATAAAAGATCAGATGTATCTATAAGGAGATGAGTCAAAGGCGTTTTTTTTTGTGTTCGTTTTTTGATTTTTGTTTTCAAAACTTTGGAGGGCTCTAGCTCAGAAGAGAAACATTTGCAGCACATATTCGTGTAGGAAAATAAACCCTTTATATATGTGTTGACCCCAAAAAAACTCCATAAGTTTGGCACTTAAGTAATTTTTGAAACACCCTATATTCTTGATATTTTGCCCCCCCCCCCGCCACCCTTCACAGAACACAACATCTTGACCATGAAAATTTTTTAAAATCACAGTTTGACTGTAGAGATATTTTCTTCCCCCCCCCCCCCTTTCAACGAAAAAGGGGAAAATGGATCGCCTATCTTTGATGTTCGTCGTATGCGCGTGCAGAGATTGTTCGGCTTTACGACTGCCATTTTGGCTTTTTTTATAATGCTTTTTGGGTTTATTAATGGATTTTATGACTATTTGATGCCGCCAATGTAATTTTCAGGCGATTTTACATAAAAATCAAAAGTCTATAGCGCTGTAGCAAAAGTTTGCGACAAACCCATTGAAAGCTGAAAAGAAAAATTATTTGATAAGGCTCGATCTTTTTACCCACATAAAGTATAGACAATAGATATTTCTAAATCCCTCCACCTTTTAAACGGCTTGTTCAGGGATCAAAAATGAGGTTGCGTTCTTTTGAAGTCAAAAAGTGTCATATTCGGAAAAGCCGTGATTCTAAATAATAAACAGTTTTTTTTTTATCTTTTTTTCCGTTTTAGGTGCTGTCAGCACTTTTTGCGATTGTCACGATGTAGATATGTAATATGTATAAATGGAACACTTGCGAATTCGTGAAAAAATAATCCTTTAATATACAGAATAACCATTTCAGGTGCCCTTTTCACGTCAAGCATTCTAGGGGTATAGATTATAGTAGGTGTGGAGGTTTAAGACGTTTGTGGATTTTTAAATTCCCCCCCCCCCATTTTTTTTGTTGAAAAGTATCGAAAGTTTACAGTTAAAACTAAGCCTATAACGCATTGTAATTGATTTTTTTTTCTGTTGCCGTGGGTCAATATCATTTTTCGTTTTGGAAAAGCAAAGTTTCATATGGACCTATAATTTCCAAAATTTGAAGAGGCTTCCAGTAAAAAATACTGTACACGCGAGAAACTTTTTAGGATAGGTAAATAAGTTATTCCAGAGTCAATTCCATAGCCGCAGGGAGGAGGCTGTCCAGGGGTGGAAGACACGCGACAGCCCCTCTCACTTTTTTGAGCTATTAATGCGAATTTTAACCCCCCCCCTTTGTTCTGGATTTTAAAAACCTTTTTTTTAACAAAACGCCCCAAAAATTTCCCCAAAAATCCCCTTTATTGCATAGACGCTCATTAAGGGGTTTTCAATTTGCCGATTCCCCAGAATTTCAAAAGTTTTCCCAAAGACCAAGACCTGTTTAGTGTGACGTCATGAAAATAATTGGTTCCAAAAAAGGCCCCTCTCACTCAAACCCCGTGGGTTTTCCCATATGAAATACGATCCAAATTTTTAAATACAAGTGCTAGTAACCAAAAAGTTCTTTGCACCAGTTGTGTTTTTCACACCATTGGGTTCCACGTCCCTTATAAAAAATTTTCCCATTGTTTCAATGAATTTTCCGATATGATATATATTCCCGCGCTTTATTTCCCATAAAAATAATCGAAATTTTTTAGAGACAATTTGGGATTCGTGTAGATTCAAGAGCGCGACTATAGCAACGATAGGTCTTATGATTGAAATAAGACGAAACACATCTATGGTTCTATTCTTACAGTTTTAACAGCCACTTTTTTCTCAGTGATAAAATGTGAGCTCGCTACCACAAACTTTTTGAAACATCGCGCAACAATGCACAATCACAGCTATATCGAAGAAAGTCCTATGTTTTGTCCTTTTCACACTCACAGTTTTTATGAGCACAACATTCTAGGATATAGGCTCATCAGCACCATCACGACATGTGTTATACCTCGAACAATAGCTTCGATACGAAGAGAAGTTAGAATGATTGAGTGTCATGGCGGTGATACTCCCATAAGAGACCGTGAGTAAGACGAGGACAAAACGTAGAACATCTTTTGGTATAACTGTGATTGTAAATTCGTTTTGATCTTTTAGGAATTTGTTAGAGTGAAAAATACTTTAAGGTACGTGGAATCTAATGGTGCAAAAAAATTTGAGAAAACTGTGCTTTAACTAGCATGAATATGCGTTCGAAAATTTGGATCTGATTTTTTATATGTAAATCAACGAGAGTGAGCGAGATAGAGCATTTGTTTTGGGAAACCCATTTTGATGGTGACGTCATCACTAAACAGGTCTACTAAAGGATATGAATGAGCCCCTCTCTTTTCTATACCCCCCCCCCCCTCTTCATCAATACCTCGCCGTCACTTCTTTTCGATACCGTCGTCAAACTGATGTTGACACTTTTATGAGTCCTCAGACCCTCCGAGATCCGAGACACAAAGCCTCTCTAACACCCTCTCTCTCCCACACATTCACAAATCTCTCCGCTTAATGAACCGTGAAGAAAACTCGTGACCCGGTGGAGCCCAAAACCGAGGGGCAAAGAGGGTTCCTGCGGGAGATGTTTCCACCCCCCTCCTGCCTTGGAATTTTGACTCATAGGTTGGCACAAATGACTTAGGTTGCTGGACCTGTATGGAATTCTCGTTCAAAGGAATTCGACTTTGACGCTTAATAACTTATTGAAATTAACAGGAATACCAAAACTTTTACAATTTTAAGAAAATAGACGCCGAGACCTCCTGGATTGCAGCAATAAATTAACGATTAATGATTCCAGTTTTAAGAAAACACGTTTTTAATTTTTCAAACCTTTCCCGCCAAGGTTTTGCCATAAGCAAAGCATGCAACCTATATATTAGATATGAAAATGAAAACAAAAAGCGTACCGTATACATACGGCACGTTTAAAAAAGGGGGTTTTTAAAACTTTTACAAAAATGGTTGGTACATAGAACTGAGGCATTGGGTATCACTCCTAGAATTAACAGCTGTGGGACACTTCTTAATCTGAATAGCCGCGTGGATTAACCTGGCTTGCAAATTTTTCTCATTGACCAACACAGAGGGATTATGATAAAATGTCCCGAAAAATCCAACATCGCACCCTCTGCAATAAGTAGATTCTTGGAATCTACTTAAAATACTACAGAACCGACCAAGAGAGGGAAAAAAGTAGTTTGGAAAGAGAGTGGCAAGATCAATACGGAGTTGTGGGAAAGGAAAACGTGTACATTACGGCAGTTAAAAGTTTCAAAAAAGCGTGGAAATGGAGATAGGAAAAAAGGTGAGATGGACAGATACGGTAACAAGATAGACTGACGCTACAACATACGGAAGCTTCGGAAAGCTTGATCCACCGACTCCGAATTTATTCGGTCTGAGCTGTATGCAATCGGTGAGTAAAATAAACCTCGAGCGCCCTGCCCACAAGCTTTGAACTTTGAACGATTTGGATTTTTCTTGCTCTGAGTGGTTTCCCGCAAATAATGTGTCACCTCTTCAAAAAGCAATCTAACTTAGCTATCTCTGACTCATAGGTCAATCACTATGGGATGAGCCAAGGGACAGATTTACCATTACGCGAAATACGCAACTGCGTAGGGCCTCAGACCTAACAATAAATAAAACTGGAACGGGTAAAATGCTGGAATACAACCTAAATTGGCGAGGACCTTTCGGCTCAGATCGCATCAGCCATTTTCAACTCAAAAATTTTAATGAAATTAAATTAAAAAACAAATTTCAAAAGGCGGAGAGAGCCAACACTCACAAACAGTAAACACAGGAATATTGTTCAGGTCAGTATAGCATCGCGTGAGCTGCGATATAACTATTATCCTCTGTTTAAACACATGGAAACAATCGATTTTCTGAAGGTTCACTGTGCACCCCCTCATAATTGATTGTTTTTCTGGATTCAAATGGAAAAAGAATCGATAGATCGCAGTTTACACGACGCTACTGGTTCAGGTCATCGCTGGTTCGTTTTTCTGTCATTTTACTTTGTCTTTGACCTAAGGGGACCTCACTTCACGAAGGTAGGAAGAACAGAAGAGAAAGGGTGGAACAGAGAGAATAAGATAGAAGAAGAAAGAAAAAGTGAGAAAGAGAGAGAAAGAGAGAGGAAAAGAGAGGAAAAGAGAGGAAAAGGATAAAAACAGAGACGAAAAGAGAGAAACAGAGAAACAGAGAAACAGAGAGTACAAGTGAGTAAAAGAAAGAAAGAGAGAAAAAGAAAAGAAAAGTAAAGAGAGAAATGGGACAATAAAACAAGCAAAAAGATAAAATAATAACAACTTTGCTGGAAAAAACACGGTAAAACTTAATGGGGCTCTAGCAAACTTTTGCTGTAAGTAAATATAAATAGTCAAATCTTATGTAAAGACCAGTAATCACGAAAATCACACCAAACAAGTCCAAAATTCAGTAATAAACTCACATAACTGCAATAACGGTAAGATGATAATGGCGGTTCGACGAAGGTATCATTGGAGATTCCTGTCTATCATTTCACTTTCTCTACGGAAACACAGAGATATGTCTCAATTTAGATAGGAATCTCCCATGATACCTGCGTCTCTCCGCCATTAAACCCAATTCTGAGAGTGAATTTCGTGATGTTTTAGTTTACTCATCGTCATTTTTACAGGTTTTTATGCAAGAATCAACTCTTCAATTCCCTATAGCAAAAGTTTGTAAGAGACCCATTTCAATGCCTTTTTTAAAAAAAAAAAAAAAAAAAAAAAAAAAAAAAAAAAAAAAAAAAAAAAAAAAAAAAAAAAATTGAGGGGGAGAACCCCCAAATCCCCCTTCTTTCTGGTGGACGCTCCCAGACTTCCAGGCATCCTACCCTTTCTCTTGGGGGCCTCAAATTCGATACTGCGTAAGCCCTCAAGAGATGTAAATCCGCCCCTGGATGAGCCGTTGATTGGTGTTATAGGCTGTCCACAGAATGATTGACAACTGTATGTAGATTTGAATGAAAATATCAATTTTTTACTGACCCTGTAACCAATCAAGTTGCCCTATCAGAGGTTTGAAACTGATGTTTTCATGACAGCCGTAGAACTGTTAAATCTAATCTTTCATGGATAAAAGAATTGCGAGAAACAGATTTTGAAATGTTATGAATGATTCCCTCAGAATCATCTTTCAAGCAAGTTTACAAAGAAGAGTTTTTGTGCATGGAGAAAGGAATTGCTGTCGAATCTTAAAAAAAAAAAAAAAAAAAAAAAAAAAAAAAAAAAAAGTTGAATAAAAGCATTCATCTCGAGACCTGCTTTTAAAGCAAGAAGCTTCAAGGAGATAAACAGCGTCCATCTTCACAAGAAAAAAATTTTTAACTTCAAAATTTCAAGGCTTGAAAGGTTTATTTTTAAAACACACGGGGTTTAGCGACCGAGGCCTTTGAAATCCAACTTTTGATTGAGTTGAAAGCTCAAAGTAGGGATCAAAGCAGACTCTTATCTTTGCTTCCTATTTCCATTTATCTTTCTTGTATCCCTAACATAAGTAAATAAAGCAATATAATAATAATATATATGTTCATTAGATCCAAGGCTCAAAACAAAAAACCACAAACTAGTTATAAGAGAATTGTTTTTATAAACACTTTCCATTGTCTCCTATAGTATTTTATACTTATCCGCAACAATACAACCGTCGGCCGCAACCAGCTGTGAAAAAAACTCGCAAAACGTCTTTGACTATCTTAGAAGCCTACCAAAAAGACAGGTTTGCTCGTACGTCTGTTTTCCCATTTAAAATTACATTGGTGGTGCCCCGGAAGAGCAGAGGGGATGTTTTGAGAGCCCTGCGCCTTGTCAGCGATTAAAAGCCCACCAAAAAGACAGGTATGCTCGTAAGTCTGTTTTCCCATTTAAAATTACATTGGTGGTGCCCCGGAAGAGCAGAGGGGATGTTTTGAGAGCCCTGCGCCTTGTCAGCGATTAAAAGCCCACCAAAAAGACAGGTTTGCTCGTACGTCTGTTTTCCCATTTAAAATTACATTGGTGGTGCCCCGGAAGAGCAGAGGGGATGTTTTGAGAGCCCTGCGCCTTGTCAGCGATTAAAAGCCCACCAAAAGATAGGTATGCTCGTAAGTCTGTTTTCCCATATAAAATTACATTGGCGGTGACCAGGAAGAGCAGGGAGGGTGTTTTGAGAGCCCTGCACGCCTTGTCAGCGATTAAAAGTCCACCAAAAAGACAGGTATGCTCGTAAGTCTGTTTTCCCATTTAAAATTGCATTAGCGGTGACCAGGAAGAGCAGAGGGGGCGTTTTGAGAGCCCTGCGCCTTGTTAGCGATTAAAAACCCACCAAATTTAAAATTATACTGACGGTGCCCCGGAAGAGCAAGAGGGTTCGGGTGACCCCCCACATTCACAGTCACCTTCCCCAATTTTAGGGGGCCCCCAAAAATTAATCTTGCCCCGGGGCCCTCAGAGGTGTAGCTGTAGCTTTTTCGTTCTTCTGTGACCCTTTTGCATAACCAATAGAGAATGCAGGCCTTCTTTCACGTCCTTTTAGTATCAAAATCATAAAAAAATGACTCGATAAATTCATTTCTGCCAAAAAGTTTCACAAAAAATGTCTCAGTATGCAGTTTTAGCGATGAGAGTGAGGTAGCAGTGCATGGAGATTAAGTGAGAGTGAGAAAGATAGCTTTGGAAAATTGATGACCTTTTTCACTGGATGCCGCCATGCATGTCATCCCTACAAAACTGTCTAAAAGTTTTTATTTACTCAGGTATAGGTTTTATCATGTTGCATGATGGAAATTGATGTAGATGAATTAGAGCTTTGGAGTTTAATCAATGAACGATTCAAAACCAAAAATTAAACGTCTTTGGCAAATTTTGTCTTGATTTGAAGGAAGCAAAATTGAAAATTCGCCAAAGATTTGGGATTCTCCAACACTTTTTGAAACAAGCTCTATACCTCTTCCTCTGGAGGATCCAGGAATTTGTCCTTCTCTCTCTCTTCCTTGTCTGAACCAATTTGATCGAATGTGTTCGAAAAGGACGAGAATAAGAGAGGATGTCACGTTGCCACACTTAGTATGTCCTTTTAAACACGTGCGGTTACAAATGAGCAAAGAGAGAAAAGGGTAAATTCCTGGATTCGCCAATTAATTTATGTAGGCCGATGACTGGCGATGAGCCACAAGAATCAGCCTCTCTTGGAGGTAGGTCTGATAAAACAAGTTAATTACACATTAGGGTTTTTTTTTATCTTTTTCTTTTTCTTTTCTTTAAGACTTGATCTCAAAATCGGAGGAGATTGTGAGCCGCCGCAAACAGAATTGGAAATTGTCGAGGTGTCACTATTACACGCGTGCACACCCATCTAATTAAGGTTTCAGAAACATGCATTCATCTCCACACATGCACCGAATCCTTTCGATGTATTATAGAAAGAGGAGGAGCCTTAAGCCGCCTTTAAGGAAATATAGGATATATGACCGTGACTATTCATGACTGAAAAATTAGGTATGATGAAACTTTAATTGAGGATCCACCCAATGTTGTCAGCTGGGGGCGCATTCTCACTTTTTCTCTCCCGTCCTGATCTGTATACTCTTTCAAGAATCAAGTCTCGCTGAACTTCTGTCTAGCAATCCCCCCCTCTCTCTCTCTCTCTCTCTCTCTCTCTCTCTCTCTCTCTCTCTCTCTCTCTCTCTCTCTCTCTCTCTCTCTCTCTCTCTCTCTCCGCAATAAATATCTCGATCTCAGTCCAAGACAAGTCGGATGGTTTTTATGTAAAAATTTCGCATGAAAACCACTGTTTTTCCTGAAAAGGTACTCAACTACTGAATAACTATAGCCATAGCAAAACTTCGGGGGGGGGGGGGGGTACTGATACTATCGGTATTTTGGCAGGTTTTTACATCAAGGTCCACTCCCTCCCCCAGGTAATCGCTTGTGGCAAAATTTTGCGACAGTCCAATTTAATTCAATTGCACGAGCGTGTAAAAAAAAAGGGGGAGAACGTTCTCAAGACCACAAGATGGCATGAATGCTTGTATTTTCTAAATTTTCGCCAAAATAAATTCCTCCAAAACAAATGAAAAACGCTACGGTTATACCGTACGGGAAGAACCAATTATTTTGTTACTCCCAGTCAAACCTATATGAAAAAGGATCGATTATTGTTTGGGGTGCAACTATGAACCCCGCCCGGAAGATCCATTCATTTCCATAAATTTTTAAATATGCACGGATACATCGATATACCGCAATTTGCGAGCTACCACTGCCCGCCAGGAGGAATAAAGAACGTCCTACACAACTATTCTGTCAACGTTGTGATGCCTGTTATTCTTCCCTCTCTCAGTTTAAAAATCCAAACATAAAGGGCGAACCATATTGAAATGGAGGAAGGAGAGTCATACATACCTCGTTCTTTAGACTTCGGTCCCACAAGAAGCTTGTGTTTTGAAAGTTCTGAAACATAGAATAGAAAACCCAAAATTAATAATTTGGATAAAAAGTAACAAGGTTAGAAACAGACAGCTCAGTAACATGACTGGAAGTAAAAACCAGAAATCCAAAATTTCTGAAAATTCAAGTGAATTTGAGTTTCAGAAAGTCCAGTATCGGTTTCCGCTTCCTTCCTGTCAAGAAATTCAATTATTTCCAACCCTTTAACTATACTGACATAAGGTTACTTACAGAATTCACCAATCACTTAAATTCGGTGGGTAGTTAAATACTCATACTGGGCTGTGTTTATTTTGCTTACCCGTCTAATTGAAGGCGCTGTACGACACATTATTTTTGATTTTGAATGGCAATACTCCACTGAAATTGTTGAGTCACTCTCATACTGGCAATAAGAAATTGAAAATGTGTGAGGCAGACCCAGTGACGAAAGTCAGGAGGTTGATTATGAACGACCGTATCGTAATGCTATCGAGTCGATGATCGAGTGCGTGTTATCTTATGAGTGGTGTCATTTCGAAAGGTTTCATTCCGATAGAAACCCTCCCATCCCTACGGAAATTCTTCGATGACTCCTGAGCTATCGGAGAATTTCCTTAGATGGGAGGGTTTCGATCGGAATGAAACCCTTCGAAATGGCACTATACCCATGAGATAACACGTACTCGATCATCGACTCGATATCATTACAATACGACCGTTCATAATCAGCCTGCTGTACTCGGGCGTTTCACGCATATAAAGGAGGGGTGTGAGTAGGTACTATCAACGAATTAAAGATTGTCGCGAGATTTTCTCGAGATATTAAGTTTCGCCTTCAAAGGTTCCAGTTCGGCCACTTTTCATACTCCTCACACTTTGCAGGCGAAAGGCCAGGGCGGGTGAGGCGGCAAAACCGTTGCAGATCAGTTCCACACTCACACCTATAAATGAAAATAAATGAAAATCTCGCGACAATCTTTAATACGTTGATAGTACATTAGGAAAGGGTCTAGAGGCATTTACCTCCTATTCTTCGATTTTGTTCGGGAAAACTGCCTTTGTTGTAAATGTGTGTATGCATTTTCCTAGATTTGAGAAAAATTTGGAATCCACTCCCCCCAGATTTTAAAAGGTGACCCCGCCCAATTCTCTAGAAAACTTTTTGATACCAAGGCCTTGATTGAAAGGGTTGATTTGAACTCAAAGCGCAACAGCGCTTGGCAACAGGGGCAAATACCTACCATTTCAGCTTTGTTTCTGGAATTTGTTTTACTCTCTCTCCAGCCGTTTGAACGCGTGTGTTAGAAAAGAATAGCAGAGGGGACCATCACACAACTTTAGTCCCAATCTCCGTCCTATTTTAACGCAAGCATTCTAGCAGAAGTTAAGAGAGACAGAGAGATTCCTGTATCCGCCCATGACGTGCATCTCTCTCAAAGACACGACTTGAATTACTCATCGCGTGTTCAACCCTGCACGACGCTATTGAAGCTAATGCCTTTAATAATCATTCGATCGTCGATAGTGTAGAATGTAGATATATCCATCAGAGAAATTGGGAGGATCTAAAAATAATTTCATTTGATAAAGATCGATCTCCAGAAGTTTGAACCCGCGCCGATATTCTACATAATATATGTATACCTACATACCGCGAGACTAACTGAAGTGGTCCTCGGATCCGGAAAAAAAAGGCCTAGAGAAAAAAGAACATAAGGCGTGCTCTTTCAAAGTAATCCTAACTTGACCTCGAGGTTGCCTTCCTCAAAAAAGAGCATCGCCCTGTGATTTATTCGGGCGCTACTTCCGGAAACAACCTCGATTAAAGTGTAAACAAAAAGATAGATAAATAACTAAAATAGATAAATAAATAAATGAATATACGCAAATAAATAAATACATAAATAGATATAGATAAAAAAATAAAATAAATTGGGAGAAAAATGGGACACAAAGCTAAGGAAGCTTAAAAATTTAAGAGGAGACGATTCGGACTAGAACGAGTCCATTTTTCTTAGAGTATTTTTTTTCGGGTCCAAAAATGGACACGTTCTAGTCCGAAACGTCCCCTCTTAAATTTTTAAGTTTCCTTAGCTTTGTGTCTCATTTTTCTTGTGCTAACTCTCTACATATTGGGATTCTATAGGAGTCTCACTATATTGAGGTGTAACATTAGAGAAAATCTGACGTTTAGTGAGCCTTTATTCTCATTCAGTCTCACTTTCATTTATTAAAAACACGAGTTCAGCTAAAGATGCATAATAAATCTCCTCAAACATCACCCTCGCCATGCATTGCGCCCAGGAATTTCTCCACCTCTCTCTCTCTCTCTCTCTCTCTCTCTCTCCCTCCCTCTCTCTCTCTGCCTATTCGAAAACACATGTGTTAGAGGAGGATAGACGAACGGGCGAAAGTCACGTGACTGCCCCTTATCAGTCGTTTTCTAACTCACGCGCTCAAATGGGAGAGGAGATCGACAGAGGCATTCCGTGATACGCTGGTGATTGCGTGCTAAGAGTTCACTAGCTGAAACCACACGGAATAATAACTCTTATTAAATTATTTCTTTTTGTAATGTCGATCCTGACGATCTTGAAACTGATCTGAGATCTTCATTATGCTCAGTGGCACAGGTGGCCGGCGCCGCGTTTATAGCGTGCAATTTGGCAACGTTTCAGTATGCCAATATTCAAAACCCATGAAAAAGATGGAAGACTTTGCGCATCAACACAGAGCAGTCATAGAGGGATTTTTCATCATCTTCTTTGTGTTTGTTTACATATTTGACGAAAATGGGCAAAGCTCAAACTTCGCGGTGTTTATGCGAAAATCTCAACACAATTTCAACCCGGGTTCTCAACTCGGGTTTGTACCCGCGTCGAGTCGACCTATAGAAATGATCGAAAACCGAATCGTTTATTCGCGCCTATCATTTTGGATAAGGCCCTAACTGACAATGAGACGGGGGTAGCTCACAATCAGTCGATGGAAGACAAAATAAAGTTTTCTTTGGTTTTTTTTTTTTTGCAATTTTATCCGCAGGTTAAACCTTGAAATTTATTTATTTATTTATTTATTTATTTAATTTTGTACATAAGAGCCATTAGCTTAAAATACACGCCAGGAAAAATAATAAATAAAAAAAAACCACAAACAAAAACAAAAAAAAACAAAAAAAAACTAAACAGATAAGTACAAAATAATAATGATGGTTCTTAAAATTAAATTAAGTTTTAAGTATTAGCCCACAACTCCTCCACACTGTAAAGGGCTTTGTTAATAAGAAATAGTCTTAACTGTCCAAAAAAATTATCAAACTCCTCATTTTTAAATAAAAGTTTAAGCTCCTTAGGAATTGAATTAAAAATTTGAACAGCTGAGACTGGAACAGAAGTTCTTGAGGCTTCCAATCTAAATTTGGGTGTGTCAAGGTTAACATGCCTACTCTTATAATGATGAGAGGGGCATAAAAGGGATGGATAAATAAGCTGATTATAGATTGCACATTTTAAAATTTCAAAACAATACAATGAAGGTAGGGTTAATAGTTTATGCTCGATAAAAAAAGGTTTACAATGGTGGTTTACACGTAAATTGAAGATAGTCCGAATAATTTTCTTTTGGAGCACAAACAGCTTGGAAGCCTCAGGACTTCGACCCCATGAAATAATACCATAACTTCATCTAGACCTGATGTTGGCATGATAGAACATTAAAACACATTTATTACTCGTAACCTTTGTCAGATTTCTAACGGCCCAAGAATAGCAAGGAATTTTCTTGGCGACTGAGCTGATGTGAGTTTTCCAATTTAGATGCGAGTCAATGAATATGCCTAAAAATTGTAGGTAGTCAAAAAATTGAACCCCACAATATTTTTGAATATTATTACAAGTTTCCTGGAGGAGAGTGGACAGTTTTGTAGTTGGAGAATAAATAATTAGTTTGTATTTGTCTTGATTTACAATCAAACCATTAGCTAAAAACCACGAGTAACATTGATTATAAGCCAATACTACTTTCTCACCAATATTAGACCCATCAACTACAACGGAAGAATCATCAGCAAAGATGAAAGAAGAAAAATCAACATTACAAGGTAAATCATTGATAAATATGATAAACAAGGGAGGGCCTAATATTGATCCCTGAGGAATACCAATGGATAACAAGAGTTCCTCGGAAAAAAACTGACCCCATGACAGATTTTCAACATACAGATTGATACCTATCACTAAGATATGATGACATGAGATTAATGGCTGATTGATTAAGGCCGTAGAACCTAAGCTTATCTAGAAGTAACTGGTGGTTAACTAAGTCAAAGGCTTTTGACAGGTCGAAGTGGAGACTAATCACAGGAAATTTGGATTCTAAAGCTTGATATACATGATTTAGAAGTTTTTGCACAGCGTGAATTGTTGACTTGTCTTTTCTAAAGCCAAACTGGTTATCATTAAGAAGCTTTCTCGACTCAAAATAACTAACCAACTGTTTGTGAAGAAATTTTTCAAACACTTTAGCGATTGTTGGGATCAGAGAAATCGGTCTATAGTTTTTCATGAATCGTTTATCACCACCAGGGCTTTGGACCCGAGCATTTGAACAAAGGGTCCGGGTCCGGGTCCAAGAGAAAATGAATCCTCAGGGTCCGGGTTCGGGTTCGGTCCAAAAAGAAGTGAGTTGTCAGGGTCCGGGTCCAGGTTCGGGTCCACTAAAAGTCTTTGTACCCGGTCCAGGGTCCGGAACCGGTTCTGGACCGGTTCTTGAAGGGTCCAAGTAATTAGTCGATAAATTTGGGCTTCATGGTTGAACTTTTTTATGCAGAGTGTGACACATTTTTCTGTTTGCACAAAAGTGAACTAATGAACAAGACAAAAAACTCATAGCAGTTTTGGTTACCTTCTGCATAAAGTCATCCAAACAATGAACTGGCAAATAGCAAAGGACAGAGCTCATGAAATGATAAAATAGCAACGGGTTTTTGTTTCCTTTTCTTCCTTTTTTTCTTTTCTTTTCATTTCTTTCCCTCTCTTATTTCTTGCTTTCTTTTTTCCTCTTTAACCTTCTTTTTTACCTCTAATTTCTCCTTTTTTTCATATGCACACTGGACCCGCTAAGGACCGGTTCTGGCGGGTTCTGAATAAACGCGTCCGAAGGGTCCGGGTCCGGTCCAGGGTCCAGAAGTGAAGGCATTTTCGGTCCGGGTCCGGGTCTGGGTCCAGAAGAGATAAAAAAATTCGCTCCGGATCCGGGTCCAGGTCCAAGCAAAAAAAGGGGTCCGGACCGGTTCCGGGTCCGGACCGGTTCCGGGTCCAGGACCGGTCCAGGGTCCAAAGCCCTGATCACCACTTTTAAATAAAGGGACGACTGTTGAAGTTTTTAAAAAATCTGGGAAGATACCTTAAGCAATGCAATTGTTTAAGAACTTAAGTAGAATAGGACCAATACAAGAGAAATAATCGACAAGTAGAAAAGTTGGGAGGCAGCCATTTTGGTCATATTTGTTGGGTTTAAGGCTTTTGATGGTATAAAAAAGAGATGTTAGATCGATTGGTTCCAAAGCAAAATCATTTTCCAAGGCAGACTTGTTCTTGGATAGGAAGGAAAGTGCTTTGTGGCGATCAATGGATGCAGAAAATTCCCTGACTACTGACGACCAACAGTCTCTATGTTATCCCTTCACTATTATTTGCTAAGAAGAAGCAACTTTTGATAGAAGGTGATTTGACGGCACGTGACGGATCATACTTGCGCGCCATTTTGTTTGTTTTCTTGAAAAGTATATAAACGATGCGCAGAAGGGATGTGACGTAAGGGATCGGTCGACGATGAGGCGGGACGGATCAAGTGTACTTTTACACGCTCCTAGCTTATTACGATGAGACAGATGCACACCAATGGAATGGTGCACTTTTAAAGTAAAATATAATAGTACTTTTTTTTTTTTTTTTTTTTTTTTTTTTTTTTTTTCAAAAAATTTGGGCAAACCCATTCTCTAGATTTTCTGCCCTAGACTAATCAAAAGTCCTATCTCGTGTGGCGAGATTCTTTCATACACAGGAACTCTATAGGTGTTCCCCTCCTCTATATATTTCCAAGCTTAAAGTTGAATTTTCTTTTGGTATCAGCTGATAAGATTATTCATTTTAGCTGCATTGAGTGGTTTGTTTTTTACTTTTTGCGTCTCAATTTTTGTTTTTCGTTTTTCGTTTTTTTTTGTTTTTTTTCTTTTGTTTTTGTTTGTTTTGTCTTGTTTTTTTTGTTTTAGTTTTTGTTTTTTTAATGACATTCGACAACTGTGAGGGTCCTTGTCTCTGTGTGCGGAGCAAGTGGTATATACTACATACACGAGCATCTCTGTTACACGGAAAGTAACTCAAAAAGTTTGAAAAAAAAAATGGAAAAAATAATTTCAAAATGCATTTTCCTAACATGTTTCTTTTATGTCAATTCTTCGCTGGTTCGTCTATCAATCTCGTTTCTCAACCTTTTTTCATACCCACCTTGATTGTGGGTGTACAAAAAGGGTACGATTCCAATATGAGATTTCCCAACATTCATTTTGTGAATATTTATCATCGTAACTCCGCGGTCACAAGGTCACACCTCCGGTATAGTTTGATTAATCGATCGCTTTAAACGATCGCTTTTAATAGATTCATCTGAGACGCGGTGCATAATCTCTTTTTAATACGACCCATGGTGAAGGTGGTAGTAGTAGTAGTCGTAGTACTCTAAACGAATATAGAGACTGTATGGGCCGAAAGGAGACGAGGCGAAGCTCGGCCAACTATGGCTTAAATAGTTAGGGGTCGAAGTCGCTAATCTTCATCGTTCATTCATTTCATTCCGAGCAAGAAGTTTCCACAACGAGCTCGGCTGCTATCGTGGGCGGATACAGGAATTTGTCTTTCTCTCGCTTCTCCCGTTCGAACGCATGTGTTAGAAAAGGATAGCAGAGGGGAGTCATCACGTGACTTTAGCCCCTATCTCCGTCTTTTCCTAACACACACGTACCAGTCGCCGCAGAGAGAGAAAGACAATCTTCTATGGATCCGCCCGTGGCTGCTATGCTTACTTGAGCGCGAGGCGAGCGGTCATCTTCAAAATAAATGAGTATTTCCCCCCGACCTGTTCCTGTTCCCTAACCCAGTTTCTTTTGTCTAAACTTTCGACCCCCCCCCCCCCCCTCCCCACACCCCTTTCCTCACTCTCCTCTCCCTCTCTGTGCACCTCGCCACTCTCTTGAACTCGATCGACCTCTCATTAGTTCTTGGAGGTTTCAATTTTCGCTCCACAAGCGATGTTGCCAAATCAAATAACCCGAAGAATCTGAGGATGCTGTCCGAACCATCGATTTTATTTAACCCTTTTACTACCAGGGACCAAATAATGTTCGGCCCCGAGCGTAACTTACGCACGGTCACATATGACCGTGCGTTAGCTCTCTGATTGGTCGAAACCGCACGCAAGATGCACGCAATGGGGTTGTTGCACACTTTTGCTAAAAGCGATTTAATTGTCGATTCTGGTCTTAAAACCTCCAAAAATAACGATGGCAGCATTTAAAAATTCCGAAATCCACTCCTAAACTCGATAAACGCTTTTATTTGCGCGGAAGTAATGGTGGCTTAGGGTAGTAACAATGGGAAATTCCCATCTAACAATACTGTAAGTCTATCAAGAAGTGACCAATAAGAGACGACGTTCATTTGACATCGGTGTCACTATAATAGGTGTCACTATTATAGGTGTTGCTGTAAGTACCATTCATCGGATGTCGACCATCACTCTGATGACTAATTACTCTGTGAATCATCCTTTGATCAGCATAGAAAGAGTGACGAAATTAAGATAGGAATCTCCCATTGTTACTGCCCTCAGCCACCATTACGCCCTCGCAATGCTTGAGACCGAACATTATTTGGTCCCAGGTTACGAAGACATCTTAATGAGCATTTGCTCAACTTGAGTGCGTAGTTAAATATTTTTACGCAGCTGTGCTGATTTTGCATACACAATTGATTGAAGGCGCTCGAGGTAACAATTTTTTCAATTATTAACAATGGGGCTCTTGCGAACTTTTGCTACAAGGGATTGAAGAGTTGATTCTTGCATAAAAACCTGTAAAAACTACGATGAGTACACTGAAAAATCAGGAATGTCACTCTCAGAATCGGGCTTTACCGTGGAGAGCGACGCACACTGAGAAAAAAAGACTGTATAAAATCAACAAGAAACGTCCGGTTGTTGACTTTCCAGTTGTTGCCAAATAAATGGACGTTATCGTAACGATGAAGGTTCTTGAAACAACATAACGTCCTGTTAAATCAACACCAACTTTCTAGTTGTTGCATTCTCCGGTTACGGTAACAGGCAAAATTGTTACGGTTATAGGAGCTTTCGTTTCCGGCAAACAGAAACTCAAAATAACAGGAAAATCTGTTGTTGCCACCGAACGGTCTTTTTATAGGCACGAGAATTCCGATTATTTTCCGGAACGGACGTTCCACTCTTATTTTGTTAAATTATGATGCTAACGCGCGACCGTGTTGAACGAGTTGACCGAAAATGATTGATTGAAAATTAGTCCAAATCGAACCTTGACCTTCGATACATCGAAAACAAGAACCGAGATCGACCTTCAGAATGCGCCAAAAGTCTCAGAATTTTATATCCTTTCAATTGATGTATTAAAAGATAGGGGTTACCATTTGAAATGAATCGACCCTCTGCTTTTGAATGATGTAGCACGAGTTTGCAACGGGCCCATCACAGCAAAAATATTATTTTGTCTGCTCGTGAAATTGAAGGCGCGAATTACAACCACAAAAGTAGTTTGCCAGCTTCACAATTGCGGATGTTTACACACCGCCCAATTTCCGAAACACTGAAATAATAGCAAACCACGCTGAACTCGGCTAGAGCCACGAAGAATTAATTTAAGAGAGCCGAGTCAATGGAATTTAGATCAAAAGGATCCTCTCGACCGATTGGCTGGAAGATAATGCTTTTCAGTCTTCACATCGCTTTAAAGAAACGGAGCAAGGGGAGCTTTCTCGACGCTGCAAGAGGCAGGCTTCGAGTTCAAGCTCATCACGCCCCAGTCAGCACTTCAGTAGTCTCAAGCAGACCACCTAATCATTCAATCCAGCTTGGTATTATCCTTGCTTTTCCACCATCTCTTTCGTTAATTGTTTCAGCCTTCAGTTGTTTAAAAAAAAAAAAAAAAAAAAAAAAAAAAAAAAAAAAAAAAAAATAGGCCAAGATTTAGACTTGTAGAGCTTTGAGTTTACCTAACCTAGCAAACCTCAATGTGAAGCCCTAAAGGAAGTAACCCACCCAAAAATTAGTTATTTTTGAACATATCCTGGTGAATATAATGAAATAGTGATTGATTTTTTTTTTTTTTTTTTTTTTTTTTTTGGAAGTTGCTTCAAAGTATTTTGCAAAAATTTTTAAGTTTGCACGTCCACATAAATTTTAGGAGAAATTTAATTCATTTTTTAAAATAATACTTCCGTTCCTTAGTTGCTCATCTTAACAGCTTTCTTTTTAGTTTTTTCAAACTTTAGACGGACTTTTTTTCAGTTTCAAATTTTAGGACAAGTTTTAGCCCAATCTAAAAACACAGGAATGGGGCTCTGGCACACTTTTGCGATACGCGATTTAATGGTCGATTCTGGTGTAAATACCTCCAAAAATAAGGATGGCATAGCAATAAAAACTTGCGAAATCCACTTCTAAACTATATAAACGCTTTTATTTACTGGAGCGTGATGGTACCTTAGGGCGCAGTAATAATGGGAGATCCTCATCTAACAATTAATACTGTAACTCCATCAATAAGTGACCAATAAGAGACGACTTTCATTTGACACCGGTGTGACCTGGTCCATTCATCGGATAAGGACCACTTCTCTGATGATTAATTACTCTGATAATCATTCTTGTCAGCGTAGAGAGAGTGACGAAATTAAGATAGGAATCTCCCATTATTACTGCCCTATGCCACCATTACACTCGCGCAAATAAAAGCGCGCGTTCATTGAGTTTATGAATGAAGTTTGGAAGTTTTTAATGCTATATTACCGTTATTTTTGGAGGTTACAGTATAGAATCGACTATTAAAGCGCTTCTGGCAGAAGTGTGCGAGAGTCCCATTCGTTAATTGCAGGTCGATCGATATTTCTTGTTTTGTTTTTGCCTGGAGATGGGTTGAAGGCGTCAGCTTGGAGTAAGAGTATCCCACGGCATCTTCATCACTCAGCGATCGATCGATGAGCTTTCCACGCGATTTCCCTCTTCCGCGTATTTTCACTTTAACGTTAAATATTTCGCATCGGTCTTGCGTCTATAAGTTTTAAGTACAGTAATGTGAATTGCATGGTTCTTACACAAACTCCAACGCTTTCCTCAATACTAGTTTTTACAAGTATGTGCTACTGATCTATAATGCCTTATACCGGAATGCACTTTTCGAAAGCTGTAAATGTCTTATTTCCGCTTGCAATAACTGCGAAGCGTTATTTTTTGCTATTACATTCCAAAGATTGATTGATGCGAATGCGAATAAAACCGAATACAGTACATTTTGAGAAGACAAAGTGCGCATAGCAGCAACTTCAACTTTGGACCAGAGACAATATATAATGGAGACCACGCTCGATCTATCATGCCCATGTTTGCGCGCGGTGGCAACTTTTTCATTTTGGGGTCTCAACAGAACACCGGCAAATATGGACCATACGTTGACTGATGAGAAAAGTCGTTGAGATGTTGTGAAACCGAAGCACCGCCGAAATTGCATCAGTCAACGTATGGTCCATGTTGGATGGTCCTCCCTCATGCTCCCTGTGTTAAATCCTGTAGAGTTCCGAATAATTATAGTCAGCCACCACACGCACGGCTAGTGCGTGGTCTCTATAATATATTGTCTCTGCTTTGGACATTTTTTTTTCTTTTTCTTTTTCTTTATTATGATTACTATTTACAATCAGCTATTATTTATAATGCTATGAGAAAATGTTTTCACTAAGTTTATATCACATGAGTGTAGTTACCCTTCATTAAGGGTACTACTTGATTGTTATAAGCACGTTTTGCGCAAGTTCAATATTTACAAGTCGTTATATCTAAAGGGCAGGTCCAGGGGCTTAAATCTTTTAAGACGCCTGGTCTCGATACTATTATCTAATAGATTTATTGCTAAGTTGTTGGGGTGTTTTTCTAACCTATTTTCATATTTGGTACTATATTTACAAATTTCTTCTCTGATAGTGTTGACTCTTAACCCTTCCTGTATGTTACGATTGGTTACATACCAAGGAGCGTTGACGACTAATCTGAGGGTTACTCTGAAACCTTTCGATCACATTTATGTTGGATTCAGCCGCGCTGCCCCACAGCTAAATACCGTAGGTCCATATCGGTTTTAAAATTACTTTATAAATTAAAAACTTATTTTCTAGACTTAACTTTGATTGTTTGCCTATGAACCAATAGTATTTTTTAACTTTAATATCTAGTTCTTTTCTTTCGGTTTTTATATGATGCTCCCACGGTTGTCTCCTATCAAGGTGGATCCCTAGATAGTTGGCGGTTTCACTAGTCGGCACAATTTCTTGCTTCAGCAACACAGGGGGACAGTTTCCGCTCCGCAATGTGAAGGTCACCTCTTTGTTTTTCTTATTTCTTTGCTTTGACTCTCCACTCATCTGCCCAATGCCCATTCATGCTTTGGACATAAAAAATAAATCCACACTCTGCAGCGCCGGATTTACACATTTGCCGCCCATGGGCCATTTGACTATTTGCCGCCCCCATCCAAGCCCACGCCCGAAAGAAGGTCGAGGTAGCCCCCGCAGCTACAGGGGTGCAAAATTTTCCAAAACGCCGGGGGTTTCAAGCGATTCGGGACTATTTCCTTACAGGATTTTCGAAAAATTTCCTCACAAAAATTTGGGAAGTGATAACTTTTTTTTTGTTTTCTTATTTTAACATTTAAACACTGTGGTTACGCAACTTTACCGATATTTTTGAAAATTCGAGACATTTCCTGGAAAAAAAACTTGTAGGTAGCTAAAGAAAAAAAAAAAAAAAAAAAAAAATTGACAAATTTCCTCACTTTTACGGGATCCACGTATTGCTCGATCGAGCAATTTTGTAACCCTGCCCAGCTGGGGAGGGTCTGGAGGTCCACCACAAGATATTTGTGTGATTTTTACCTCTTAAAGGTGCAAAATTTCGTGATTTTTAGAGAAATTTCCCTATATTTTCACGCGATCCACGGATTGCTCAATCGGAAATTTTGCAACCCTGCCCAGCTAAGAGGGTGTCTGAGGGTTGATTCTGCCCATTTTGCGAGACGAGACGAGATGACTCCGAGCACAATACCATCTAAACATACCGTAGCCCGGGGGTTTGAGGTTATGTGATTAGGTGGCCAACTTTTACACAGGATCTTATGGGGGAAAGAGGAATTTTTGCGGTTTTTTCTAATTTTTACTAATTTTTCGGCTGTAAAAACCATATACACTTGGTCAGGGCATTTCCTTGGATGTTATAGAACGTTTCTGTGAAAAACCACTTTTTCCGCAAAATTACACACCAAAATATGTAACACCAAAGGGGGGACCCTTGCTTACTTTGGGTCGATGCGAAAGGGGGGACCCTTTGGTGTTTCGCGAAATTTTGTGAAAAAAGTGTTTTTTCGCGAAAACGCTCTGGAACATCCAGAGAAGTGCCCTGACCAAGTAAATCTGGTTGTTACAGCCGAAACATTAGTAAAAACTAGAAAAAAACCGCTAAAATTCATCTTTTCCCCACAAGAGCCTGTGTAAAAGTTGGCAACCTAATCACATAACCTCAAACCCCTGAGCTACGGTATGTTTAGATGGTATTGCTCCGAGTCGTCTCGCTCTATCTCTTTGCATGAGATAGAGTTGTTTATCTCGTCTATCACGTGTAGTCTCGTACGATATAGACAGGGAGAATCAGCCTACTGGAAATTTTCGTGTTTTTCACCTTCCTATGGTGCAAAATTACGTGATTTTTAGAGAGATTTCCCAATATTTTTTACCCGAAATGACTTGGATTTTAGTGGTGATAACAATGCAGTTGTTTTCGGCAAGAAAATCAGCAACAAGCCTGAATTCAGATGAAACGCAAGGCTACGAAATGATTCGCCGGCCGCTGGCACCGTCACAGTGCAATTTAAAATTCTGAGTCTTTGCATATTCTTTACTCGTCTCCTATCGTGTCCACTTGCGACAGCACCCATTAAAAAAGAAAAAAAAAAAACAAAAAAACAAAAAAAAAATTGCCTTGAAAAATTTGCCGCCCCTAGAAATCTGCCGCCCTGGGCCACGGCCCATGTTGCCCGTGCCTAAATCCGGCGCTGACACTCTGTATCAAAGATCTCTGCATGAGAGTTGTAATTTCAGTGGCGGCTATTGAATAATGTGGCAACAACGTATTCTCTCCATTTAAACCTATGTAAAACAATCGTTCATTAAGAGGGGCAATTGCACCCCCTAGATATCGATACTTTTGCATAGATTTAAATGGGAAATAAGCATCGTTGCCATATTGCACGAGCCACCAGTGTGTAATTTCCTCGGGGCGGTAAAAAGTGGAAATGTCCAATGACAAAAGGTCCAACTACAAGAACGTCCAATGTTAAAATGTCCAATCATAAAATGTCTATGAAATTTGGTCCATGAATAAAAATGTCCAGTACCCAATAATGTCCTATGTAAGAAATACCCGCTTTAAAAAAAAGTCCACGCCATCGGCTGGAAATCTGAATTAGGTCCAATTTGAACTATTTCCGAACCATGCAATCAAGCAATAGCCGCTCATGGGAGGCAGTGGATTATGCAGTTTTTTTGATTTGTCGGGCATTTCTAGGCGTTTTTGGGTCTATCCGTTGATTTGATCAGTTGGGGGGGGGGGGGGGCTTCTGATGAAGCTCTTAGTAATTTGAGCAAAAAAAAAATCGAAATGTCGACTTTTTTTTGCTCAACTTATTAGGGGCCTCATCAGATGCCCCCCCCCAACCGAAAAACCCCAAAAACTGCATGAAACCCACTGCCTCCCATAAGCGCGTGACCATAAACTCCAACTTAGCGCTCTATGGTATGAATCAAGCAAGTACAAACATTCATTGTTGCAAAGTTCAATATGTTTTTTGAAGAACTACCCCGCCAATCTTTGGAAGTAATAAGTTTCCGGAAAAATTTACAAACAGTATTGCAAATTTTTCATTTTCTTTAAAAATTCGTTACTTCTACGCACAACCCACCCCAACCTAACTTTCCGTTTCTATGACTGGACTTTTTCACATACCGGACAACAACGTTTTAGAACTTTTCTTCGGGTGGACATTTCTTTCATAGAACATTATTGGGTATTGGACAAATTTGCTCATGGACCAAATTTCATGGACATTTTATGATTGGACATTTTATGATTGGATATTTTTACATTGGACGTTCCTATAGTTGGACATTTTTCATTGGACATTTTCACTTACAACCCTCGGGGCCACTTGCGAATTGCGCTTGGAATCTCGGCTTGAACGCATAAAAAAACAGGGACTCCGGTCGAACTTGGCGCCTAAAATAATTAATCGTTTATTTTACTATCGTTTAATGAAAGTTTAATTAAATTTACTATCGTTTAATTACTTCCGATTATCGTTTGGCTTCCGTTTGGAAGTATGCAAAAGTATCGCTTATTTGGAGAACCCCAGTTGAATGGCTTGAGGGTCGATTCTTTGTCATTATGTTTCATTTGCAGAGACTATATCGACTATCGTAATGCACTCTGGCATATTTTGTAATACCAACATTTTCTGGTGAAAGTACTACAGACTTCACACTACTGAAATCGTTGATCCTGGTATTATTATTAAAATTTAGAATTGATTTTTTTTTTTTTTTTTTTCAGTAGCGCCGCTAAACTATGGTCTAGCTCAAGGTTACAGATCAAAGGGGTATGCTCATCTGAAATGGCGCCACGAATTCAGCGGCGCGCCGTTCAAAATCACTGCAGGCAAGATGGCCGACAAAAGCAGAAAACGTATTCTCTTTGCAGAAAACATTGGGTTGTTCTCTGCTTTCCTGCAGAGGGCAGCCCAATGTTTTCTGCAAAGAGTACACGTTTTCTGCTTTTGTCGGCCATCTTGCCTGCAGTGATTTTGAACTGCGTGCCACTGAATTTGTGGCGCCAAGTCAGATGAGCATACCACTTTAATCTATAACCTTGGGTCTACTTGAGATTGTCAAAAAGAGGCAAAAGACCAGACTGTAAACTTGTCAATTTATCATTTATAAACTTTCACGACCAACTTCAATCACAGGAAACCGTTGTAACAAAGTAATTGGAACCTAGGAATGCGTCACTGTCAAGTTATTAATTCAGCTTAAACGATGATTTTTTTATTACTTTTTCCCGGTGATTTGTGGTAACTTTTTTCCATTATCTCGGTCCATAGTAGGTACATTAGTACACTAGAGTTAGACTTTTTCGTGAATAAAAACTCAATTTTCGGGTGATTTCAAAACTTTAAGTTGGATCTCACCATTCTCTACATGGTCAATTATTTACATATTCCCCAAAATAAGGACCGAAAACAGGAATGATGCTCAATTGCTCATGTAGAGCCGGAGGTATCCATAAATTCACTACAATCTCGATTTCTTAGAAGTATCGTACCAAACTTTTCATGGACCCTCCTTACGGAGACAGTTCCAATTCATCAAACTTTATTACACTACGATCCATTCAAATGGAAGAAACCGATCCATCACTAAATAAAAAAAAAAAAAAAAAAAAACTGGTGTCACCTAACACAGTTTAAGGGGAAATTATTTCCAGTACGCAAAACTCGAATAAATCCATTTAGAGACTTGATGAAATGCTCCAGAGCTGAAATAGATGCACATGCTTGTTTGAACAAGGATGATCGATCATGCAAAATCCCCGATCCCCGAAAATCCGCCGTCTCCATACTTTGAAAATTACACGCTCGATCTATGTTTACATTTTCTTTTCAAATAGAATTGATAAAGAACGATTCTAATCAGTGAAGCACATAAGATCATGTATACATATATACACACGAATCGTTTGTTTCTAAAAAGGCACATCAGCTTAAGAAAACGCGTGCTTGAAGTATCCTTTTAGAAATCGAGGATTCGTGTGGGGATTCAGGGAGTCAATGCAGTCCCTTGTTGGTGCACCACGACTCAAAACTTGTGCGTCGTAATATCGCATCAGGCACGGCTCTCTGAAGACTAAAACGCGTAGCGTATCTGCTCAAGAGTAAAACGTGTTTGATTAGCTTCGGATTCCAGTTCTCCTCGCTTGCTCTTAATATTCTGCGGAGTTTCAACTTTCAACTCCAACGGGGGAAGGTAAAATAAAGACTTTGGAAGAGATTCCTCTTTATCGGAGTTCAGTTTTTGCCAGGGACAGGATCACAAACCGCGACGCGGTGTCGCGGGCCGGGTCGACGCACATAGGATCAAAATACAGAATTTACAGGCATTTGAGCAGTACCGTCTTCTTCTATACCTCCAACCAATGAGCTATAACTTTAGAGTGGCAGCGGGCTGGTCTAACTTGTGCCACACAGGGTAGAAGGAATCCCGGGACAAAGCGGAATTTGCACGGCAGATTCCAAGGTTTGAGGTTAAATTTTGTAGGTGGTTTCCGGCGATGCCCGAGTTTGTTTACGGAACGACAGGAAACGACCTACAGAATTTAACCTCAAAATCGATTTTTACGGCAAGATGGCGGCGCCCTAGGTGACAACAATGAACCAGCGGAACGTTCCTTGATGTGCTACTCTAAGGTTATAGTACATTGCCTCCAAGAGCACCATTGAGGTTATGGCCACGCGGGTTCTACATTTCTACATCCGCTTGAGGGGAACAGTGGGTTGCATGCAATTTTTGGGATTTTTCGGGCATTCCTAGGCATTTTACAGCCTTTTCGTCGATTTTCGCACTTCGGGTTGGGGGGGGGGCGGCGTCTGATGATGTTCCTAATAATTTGAGCGAAAAAAAAAGTCAATATTTTCGATTTTTTTTTTTTTTTTTGCTCAAAATATTAGAGACACCATCAGAAGGCCCCACCCCAACTAAAAAAATCGATGAATAGGCCCAAAAATGCCTAGAAATACTCAAAAACTACCAAAAACTGCATAAAACCCACTGTCTCCTATTAGCGGCTGTATAGAAACGCCCGCGTGACCATAACCTTCAACTTTGCGCCTTCCGGTATGGAAGAAGACTGTATTGATTGGAGGATCCAGGAATCTATCCTTCTCTATCTTCTCCCAATATAACGCATGTGTTAAAAAAAGACATATGAGGTAGGAGCAGTCACATGCTTTTCGCCCCTTCTTCTAGCTTTTTCTAACACGTGCATTCAAATGGCCAGAGAGGGAGAAGGACGAAATTTCCTGGATCCGCAAGTTCAAGTCATGACAAGTAAATCTTAAGTAAACTTCTCACTAGTCATGGCAAGTAAATCTCAAGTAAACTTTTCAAGTTCGAGACGAGACAAGTAAATCTCAAGAAAACTTTTCAAGTTCAAATCAAGACAAGTAAATCTCAAGAAAACTTTTCAAGTTCGATTCAACTTATAAGTAAAGATAGCAATTAAAATTGTCAAGCTAGACTCATAAGTCAAGTAGGTCTCCAGTAAATTCTTTAAATGGCATCCTTAATGTCTAGAAAAATCCATGTTTGCGTCCACTGTGCATCGCGTCGGGGCAGGCACGGATTTCCCCCCACATTTCGATTCCCCAAAATGTTGGGACTGAATGAAAGTAGAGCTGTCCTCAAACCTCCTCCTCCCCCTATCTTCACCTCCCCTCAGTGTTAACAGTATCCCCTTTTAGCTCATTTGTGATCGTAAGATTTATCGTGTTTAATTTCGACACACAGATTAGAGAGGTATTTTCGCCCGTGTCTTTTTGCGTCGCGCCGCGCCCCGCGCCGGGTCGCACAGAGCCTCAGATCGTTGCCGGATTTTACCTCAGTCGGGAAAAAATAGGAAAAAACCGCACAGGAAGGAAACTTTTGGTTCCAGAATTTAGGGCAATACCCCTCTTCCTCCCACTGAAATGTCAAAAAGAAAGAAGGAAAGGAGAATGAAATAAAAACACAGAAAAAAAAACCGAAAAAACTCTTTCTTAGCGCTCACAAAACCTTCGGTAGAAAAAAGAACTAAAAATTGACTTCAGTTGAGCCAATCAAAAGTTTTGCATGCCTAACTAAAGAGATTTGGCTGGGTGAACCAAAAATTTGGTTGGCTCAACTGAAGTCCTTTCCTAGGTCATTTTTCTCACAAAGGATTTGTGAGCACCACCAAAGTGTTTTCTCCTCTTTTTTCTGTGCATGCTCCTGGATATGTTTATTCAACGTATAGGTATAGGTACTTTGATCTGCCTTGGTTTCCCCTAGTTCCCTGTCTTTATGAAACAGTCTCGTCATGTGAACAGACGAAGAAAAGGAAGCGGCGGCCCAAGAAAGCGTCCATATCCAAGAAGCCGTTCGTTATTTCTCTGAATAAATATCAAATTTTACTGAATTACGTTTCTGTAAATACGTTTTGACCAGTTAGGTAAATGTTTTTAAACCCGATTAAAGTCTTAAAACCCATGTATTGCGATTTGGAAATACGCTCCCTCGAACCTCGAATGAAACATTATAGATATGTTAGGATACTTGTAGAGAAAAAGTTCAGAGAACGCCTCCTCTTGAGTCCAAGACAGCCTAAAATCAGCAGCAATTGTTTTGGGGTTTCCCTCGGAAGGCAACTCTGCCCAAATGGTGTTTATTTTAAAGTAAAATAATAGTACATTTTTTTTTCTCTTTTTTTTTCAAAAAATTTGGGCAAACCCATTCTCTGGGTTTTCTGCCCTAAACTAATCAGAAGTCCTATCTCTTGTGGCGAGATCTTTCATACACAGGATCTCTATAAGTTTTCCCCTCCTCTATATATTCCCAGGCTTAAAGCACAGAATAATATAATACAACCAGAACGGAAACTCTGTCGGATTTTGAAGCGAATTCATTTCGCGTCCGCCATGTTGGGATATAGGATGTTTACATCTGGATTCGCGCGCGAAAAAAAAATATAGGACATGATCCGCGAAATTTTCATTCTGAAATGCCAATAGAATAAAAGTGAGGCCGGAAACGAAATATTTCTTTCCAAAATTTACAGAAATAAATGAGTTTCAACACAAAACATACACGTCGGCCGCCATGTTGGGATATAGAACCACAGCGTTGCCTATTGGTGCCGTTAAATTCCAAACTTGCTTCCATTGGCTCTTATGGGAGTTTCCGTTCTGAATGTATTATTCTGTGCTTAAAGTTGCATTTTCTTTTGGTATCAGCTGATAAGATTATTAAGTTTAACTGCATTACGATTGGTTTGTTTTTTACTTTTTGCGTCTTGATTTTTGTTTTGTTTCGTTTTTTTTTTGTTTTTGCTTTTTTTTTTGCTTTTTTTTTTTAAATTACATTCGACAACAGTGAGGGTCCTTGCATCTATGTGCGGAGCGACTGGATCGAGTGGTATATACTATATACAGGAGCATCTCTGTAACACGGAAAGTGGAGCAGCGCCTGCAGATTCCCAGCTCCTTGCCGCTTCCTCTGGAGACCCTTCCTGTCCCCTTCACCCTCCACCCTCTTTCCCTTGCTGAGTTAAACGTTCCAAATTTATTGTCTCGGGATGTGTTAATATGTTGCATTAGCTTCGATTAATGTAAACACAGTCTTTCCTCGCTCTTCCCTATTTTCTACCCCTCCCCTCCCCTCTTCTCCGCCCCGACGACCCGATAAACTACCCTCTTAGCCTAGCAAATCCCCGAACCGTTCCCCTCCTCCTACAGTATCCCTCCCCCGACCACCCCGCCCGATCCCTCTGAAGCGCGGTTTCCTCACCGTCGCCGCAGAGTAAGTGCCCAGGAAGACCGGGAGAGATTCCTTAGTCTCTAACCTCTCACCCTCACCTGCATTTGGAGGAAGGGAGTCCCTACATGCAGAGAGTTAAAACAAGTGAAACCACTGGCGCCGCCTTTGGAAGCGTTTTTGCACATTTGTTTACATTTTGAGAGCCGTTGTCGTATTTTGGTCCGAAAAAAAAAAACAAAAAAAAAAAGATTACAGTGCCGAGTAGTTCCTAACAATGTGATTTTCCACTGCCTTTACTGGTTGAAATCTATTTACACTTATACAGATTCTTTCGGGCATTACAGACACTCTTGAGACGCATGCAGTGGCGGATCCACGGGGGGGGCACAGGAGCACGCCCCCCCCCTCCAGAAGCCTCAAATTTTGCCTTTTTTCCTTGGAAAAAAAGCCCGAAATTGCTTCCACTGACGCTTCAAATTTCAAAACTTCACAGGTGCCCCCCCCAGAAAAATTTTCTGGATCCGCCACTGGAAGCACATAGTGATTTAAATTAACAGCTACGTCGATCGATCAACTCTTTTATATGTAAAATACCGTGATACCTTTGGTGAGGATGTAACGTAGAGGATGGAACTCGTTGACCATCAATCAGAGGTTGACACCATTGTCTGAATAACCCTTTCAAAGAATGCGGTACACGTGTTGTACCACTTAATTTAACTTGGGATTAAAGGACATGGCACAATCCTTATGGGAACTGGCTTACCGCTAAATGTTTTTTAAGTATTATAAATCGAAAGATTTTCACTTAAAAAGAAAAAGTTCTCACGGCACCAAAGTGATCCCATGTCCAGTTTTTTAGCTATTAAAGCTCAAAGACGGGAACTGCTTCTCTCGTGCGTCGGCGCGCAATGATGAAGTACACTGCCCCGCAAAAAAACCGGCGCACCTGGCGCGCTGGATCATTCCGCTCGAAAATGCGAAAAAATTACAAAATTTAAAATCGTCATAACTTTTGAACTAAGAGAGTTAAAAATATTTCAAGGCCAGTGTCGGATTCCTCATACCCTCTAGTTTTTTATACATAAGCTTAAAGTTTCTTTCCGTCACTTTTACGCCCGGATGAAGAGTTTTTCCAAACCCTCGCGAAAACTGTTTTTTTGGAGCACATCTCTAAAAAGTTACTCAAACTTCTCACATCTCTTTGGGATAAAGTAGCATAGATAGACAAAATCTGAGACATGCATCAGATTTCTCAGAGTCAGGGCTATCGACTTGGTTACCTCAATTTTGTCTACAAAATTGTTTTAAGGTCGGAAAATGCACTTTTCCGAGACCATGTAAAAACCGCTTCTGAACACACAGTTTACACATGCGAAAAGATGTTAAAAGTTCAAATCGTCATAACTTTTGAACTAAGAGAGCTAAGAATATTTCAAGGCCAGAGTCGGATTCCTCATACTCTCTAGTTTTTATGCATAAGCTCAAATTTTCTTTCCGTCATTTTTACGCCCGGATGAAGAGTTTTTCCAAACCCTCGCGAAAACTGTTTTTTTGGAGCACATCTCTAAAAAGTACTCAAACTTTCCACATCTCTTCGGGCAAAAGTAGCATAGATAGACAAAATCTGAGACATGCATCAGATTCCTCAGAGTCAGGGCTATCGACCTGGTTACCTCAATTTTGTCTACAAAATTTTTTTAGGTCGGAAAATACACTTTTCCGAGACCATGTAAAAACCGGTTTTGAACATTATTAGAAATGTGGCGAGCGTTTAGAAAAACTCTTCGCACGGGCGTAAAAATGACCGAAAAAAAATTTGAGCTACTGAATAAAAAACCAGAAAGTTTGAGGAATCCGACCTTGGCTTTGGAATATTTTTAACGCTTTTAGTTCAAAAGTTATGACGATTTAAACTTTTATCATCTTTTCGCATGTTCGAGCGGATGTGTAAACTGTGTGTTCAGAAGCGGTCTGTACGTGGTCTCGGAAAAGTGTATTTTCCGACCTTAAAAAAATTTTGTAGACAAAATTGAGGTAACCAGGTCGATAGCCCTGACTCTGAGGAATCTGATGCATGTCTCAGATTTTGTCTATCTATGCTACTTTTGCCCGAAGAGATGTGGAAAGTTTGAGTACTTTTTAGAGATGTGCTCCAAAAAAACAGTCTTCGCGAGGGTTTGGAAAAACTCTTCATCCGGGCGTAAAAGTGACGGAAAGAAACTTTAAGCTTATGTATAAAAAACTAGAGAGTATGAGGAATCCGACTCTGGCCTTGAAATATTCTTAGCTCTCTTAGTTCAAAAGTTATGACGATTTGAACTTTTAACATCTTTTCGCATGTGTAAACTGTGTGTTCAGAAGCGGTTTTTACATGGTCTCGGAAAAGTGCATTTTCCGACCTTGAAACAATTTTGTAGACAAAATTGAGGTAACCAAGTCGATAGCCCTGACTCTGAGAAATCTGATGCATGTCTCAGATTTTGTCTATCTATGCTACTTTATCCCAAAGAGATGTGAGAAGTTTGAGTAACTTTTTAGAGATGTGCTCCAAAAAAACAGTTTTCGCGAGGGTTTGGAAAAACTCTTCATCCGGGCGTAAAAGTGACGGAAAGAAACTTTAAGCTTATGTATAAAAAACTAGAGAGTATGAGGAATCCGACACTGGCCTTGAAATATTTTTAACTCTCTTAGTTCAAAAGTTATGACGATTTTAAATTTTGTAATTTTTTCGCATTTTCGAGCGGAATGATCCAGCGCGCCAGGTGCGCCGGTTTTTTTGCGGGGCAGTGTAGTACCGGCCGCCTCACAACTCAGCTCAGCGTAGAGTGTGGTCGGCCCATTTCGATCATTCATTCACCCCAAGGTATATGGAAGAACAGGTATGGACAGGAGGCGGGGTTTAAGGGGCTTTCGAGTTTTCCCGCCAAATGATGACGACACGCTTGCTTTGGCGATGACGTAGCCGTCACCTACTACAGTAGCGAGAGATGGGGATCACGGGAGAGTGAGTGAGATAGTTTGGAACGGTAGGCGAATTTTATCGCGACCGTCTAGAACATCTGTGACGTAGCCCTGTCACCTACTGAGATAGTCTCCGCCTCCTGTCCATACCTGTTCTTCCATATACCTTGCATTCACCCGCTCGACTACCTGCCGAAGTCTCTCTTTCTATTCCACTGCTCGTCTCTCTCTCCCTCACCCGCACGCTATTCTTTTCCCATCACCCGTTCTGTATGTCGAGCGACGAAAAATAAGTGATCACATTGCTTCAATGCGATCGGAAAAGTGTTTCTGTTTACATTCCGTAATCGGTATTCTCAGGGGAGAGGGGAAGGGGAGGTTGAAGCTGGAGTATCAACAACTTCGGTATCTTAAAGGGTCCGAGGCGCCACGCGCGACTACTGATTACGAGAGATATGACAGTAAAGTAAACTAATGTGACCGAAAGAATTCGGAAGAAGCAAGAAAAGCCGAGAAATGTGTAAACACGGAATCGGACGAATTGTTTTTGCTCTCTTGAAACCCAAAGGTGCTCGGGTGAGACAAGAAAAGAATATCGTGCGGGGTGCGGGTGAGGGAGAGAGAGACGAGCAGTGGAATAAAAGAGAGACTTCGACAGGTAGTCGAGCGGGTGAATGCAAGGTATATGGAAGAACAGGTATGGACAGGAAGCGGAGCCTATCTCAGTAGGTGACGGCTACGTCACAGATGTTCTAGACGGTCGCGATAAAATTCGCCTACCGTTCCAAACTATCTCACTCACTCTCCCGTGATCCCCATCTCTCGCTACTGTAGTAGGTGACGGCTACGTCATCGCCAAAGCAAGCGTGTCGTCATCATTTGGCGGGAAAACTCGAAAGCCCCTTAAACCCCGCCTCCTGTCCATACCTGTTCTTCCATATACCTTGGGGTGAATGAAAGATCGAAATGGGCTGACCACACTCTACGTTGAGCTGAGTTGTGAGGCGGCCGGCACTACTTCATCATTGCGCGCCGACGCACGAGAGAAGTAGTTCCCGTCTTTGAGCTTTATAATAGCTAAAAAACTGGACATGGGATCACTTTGGTGCCGTGAGAACTTTTTCTTTTTAAGTGATAATCTTTCGATTTATAATACTTAAAAAACATTTAGGGGTAAGCCAGTTCCCATAAGGATTGTGCCATGTCCTTTAATGTAATTCAAATGTACATTTTGCAAATTAAGTGAGGTTTTGCGCTAGTCAAGTCAAATCCAGAGACAAATAGAGACCCAGCACAAAGCTTCCGACAGGTGTCCACTTTGCTTGCTCAATTTTAGTCGGAACTCATCGGAACAACAGCCATATTGGCCTACTGTTGACTGATGAGCCAAAACTGCATGTCTCCGTTTCCGGGATCGTGGACCAGTCACAGATTTTGGTTGAGCTCATTCATCAATAGTAGGCTATGTTTATTGTTTATCGTTGCAGCCGGTGACTCCCGAACAAAAATGTGCGCACTATACTGCCGTGTTACCGAAAAGAGCAGTAGTCGCAAATTTTCGAAATTGTGAGATTTCTTCAAAATTCAATGTATTTAAGTCTGTAGAATCTATTGAACCTAAAGATAGTTGGCAAATATGCATTTTTCGCAATAAACAAGAGCTGCCGAAAAGCAGTGAGTACGTGAAAATGGAGCTGTTGCAAACTTTTGCTACATGCTTATTAATAGTTGATTACGGGGTAATACCCAGTAAAAATAACGATTAGCGCACTAAAAAATCACGAAATCCACTCCTAAACTCACAAAATGCTTTTAAACGCGAGACCGTAATGGCGGCCGGGGCCGCGGTTTTCATCGGGGCTCTCTATCTTCAATCAGCGCCATCTACACGAGGTGTTCTCGCAACACCACACAAGAGGAAGAAGAAGCATACAATTGCCATAAGAAAACCGCGGCCTCGGCCGCCATTACGGTCTCGCATTTAAAAGCATTTTGTGAGTTGGGGAGTGGATTTCGTGATTTTTTAGTGTGCTAATCGTTATTTTTACAGGGTAACATCCCATTTTCAACTATTAATAAGCCTGTAGCAAAAATTTGCAACAGCTCCATTGCTGAAGAGAGCAGCAAGTCTACGTTATCACGCAAGACAGCAGTAAGTCGCGCTTCAGCTTGCTCCTTCCGTGTATTTCGGCGTATTCCACTGTCACGGAAGAGAGCAGTAAGAGCGCGAACGCAGCGTCATCTACTTTGATTTTTCCATTGGTTTTTTAGGACTTACTGCTGTGTTGCGTAACATGAAAGGAAAAACGTCATTTTTTTATTGTTGAAGACAAAATCTGTCGATTTTTGATCATCTCGACTATTTCAAACACCCTGAGTGATGATTCCTGAGAGTTTCATGAAAAACGGAGGATTTTGAACTCATTAATTTTAGGTTTGAAACTGCATAGTCATTTTTCTCAAAATGTCAATTTTGCTCTTACTGCTCTCTCTTGTAACACGGCAGTATGAACTTGCCTCAATTTTCTAACGCGGGAAGCATACGGTGTGCGCTGGGTCTCTATTTGTCTCTGGTCGAATCAGACTTTTCGCGCCAACTCGATTCGGCTGCATAGCGATCTTTGAGTCGGATAAGCGCCCTTCCCCCAATGACGCATCAATAATACGCTCAGTTAGAAAGTAAACCTCCTAGCGAAGGCAACATCGCAGTTATTACTTGCGTTTGCCTATTTCCGGTAGTGCAGCATTGATTCGAAATCCTCACTCAATCGTAAAAAAAAAAGAAAAAGCGTCATAGATCCGGGGCACTTGGCCCAACAATTCACATAGGAGGGCTGCCACCAGATCCAGTTCCGGATCTATATATCTACTATAATTTGTATTAATGTTATGTCCGGTGACTTCTCTTTTTTTCCCCCCTCCCTCTCCAGCGTTGATCGTTCGACTATGTAGGTATGGTACGCGGCTGTACTATAACCCCATGACTACGCCCACATCGAATTTACATTTGAGCTGAATGACTTAGCAAGGATCGGGTTTGGCAGGTATGGTATACACGGGAGATGAGAGCCATGTGAGTGTGTGAGTCACAATATATCAATACCCAAATAGGTTCTCCAATCTCCCCTCCCCGCCCCTCCCATTGCAGATGATATCCCGCTGTTGCCAGTTCGTGAGAACCATTAGATAAGCCCTGTCAGAGTTTTTTAGGAAAAAGTATACAAGTTTTTCAGAGACAAATAGAGACCCAGCACATACGGTATGCTTGCCGTGTTATAAAAGTGAGGCACGAAAAATAGGTTCACTTTAATTCGGGAACTCAACAAAGCGACAAAGGCTGCAGTTGCCTGCAGTTGAGTGGTGTTCATATCTACCACGACACTCCAAATAAGACTCTGATGCGCACCTTTTTTACTTTCTCACAGCTATAACAAAGTTAGAAGGACTTTGGCCAAGTCTTTGCAAGTCTCAACAGATTTGGCCCACTCTACGACTCAGTAAATATCATGATAATTACAAAATAATTTGCTCTCATTTTGCCTCGTATTATCCTAAAGACTATTCATCCATGGAGTGTATCAATATTATTTAACAATACGTGGCTTTGTAAATGCATAAACTTTCTGTTGCGTCTTCTGTCCAGTGTCCGTCCGTCTGTCTGTCTGTCAGTCCGCCCGTATCCATAAAACGTGAAAACCGCAGCATAACTTTTGAACAATTGATTTGTATGCATCCAAATTTTGCAGAGATGTTCCTTTTAACATTCCCCAGAGGGACTTTTTTTTTGGTTTTTTGTTTTTTGTTTTTTTTTTTTTAATTTTAATTTTTAGGTTAGTTATGGATGAACAAATGGTTTCCATTATAAAATCAATGGGAAAATGGGTAAAAAAAGGGGAAATTTAAATATTTCAAAAATGAATCTTTAGATCTGGATAAAAATATCAAAGATGGATTGGGGATCTCCCCCAGAATATTGAAGGGGGGTCTGTAGGCTGATTATTCCTGTCTATCTCAAACGAGAGGGCAACGAGATACACGAGATAAACGACTCTATCTCGTGCACAGAGATAGGAATAGACAACTCGGAGTCATCTCGTCTCGTCTCGTGAAATGAGCAGAATGAACCCCCTGGGGATCTCCCCCAGGATATTAAAGGGGGGTTTGCACTCTGGGGGTCTCCCCCAGATTAAATTTGATGTGAGAAAGTGTTCGTTAGGTATTCGCTACAGTTTATTTTAATTCATTTTCATGAAGTTCTAGATGAGAGGATTTTATAGTTTTTTCCATAACTTTTTTTGACCTCGAGATCTTGAAATATAACGATTTCAAAGTTGCAAAAATTTCGAGCGATTTAAAAAGGTTCACGTTTGGCGGGATACTGGCGATTGCATAGTTCTGTAGATATTTTAGATATTACCTCGAAAGTAGCTAATGAATAGCCGTATTTTGCTTCTTTATCGGCGATGATATTCCTCTGACCAATCACAAAAGCGCTAAAATTGAATAGTATAACTTTACGCTGATGACCGCTAGAGTCCCTTGATGGAAATATTGTATAGGGAGTACCGACACGACGCTCTATGCATTTTGACAGGAGTCGATTTTGTCGACCGCGTGAACGCATTCGAAGGTTAAGTTCGACAGTGGATTAGTAGTGAACTGGCGGACTTGTCGGCATTCCGGTCCGTTCCCATACGTTCCTCTACAAATCGACTCCTTTCGTGTGGCGCCTTCGATGTCGTCGACTCCTGCTCGACTCCGTGAGAGCCTAAAACCAACGACCAATCACAACTCGTTGAGCTCGTGTCGGTACTCCCTATACAATATTTCCATCAAGGGACTCTAATGACCGCTTGGCGCGCGGCGAACAATCCGTCATCGGTGATGGCCAAACAGTTGACGAGCTCCAGAATTCGTAAACGTTGATGGCCATCGCCCGATGGTACCCCTGGTAAAAAAAAACCTCAGGACCTCAAAGATGTCTGAGGGTAATTGGAACAAGAGGTCCTGAGGGCACCCACAGGATTTCTGAGAGCACCCTCAGGAATTTTTGAGGGCACCCACAGGATTTTTGAGGGCACCCTCAGGAATTTTTGAGGGCACCCTCAGGATTTTCTGAGGGCACCCACAGAAACCTTGAGGTCGCCCTCAAGATTTCTGAGGGTGCCCTCAGGACCTCATGTTCCAATTACCCTCAGACTTCTGAGGTGGAAAGGCCATCAAGTATTTCTGTGTGACTAAAAAACTAAATTTAGGAAAGCCTAGTTGAGTTTTCTGTCGAAAGTCTTGTTCCTATCACGGAGGCTATGTACTTTACACATTTTGTCAAGCCGGAGAAGTTGGAGTACGCACAGAAACTTTGCCCGTGGTGGGGTCCGAACCCACGACCTCCCGATTGATGGTCCAGCACTTTACCACTAGGCTACACTGCCCGCGATGACAGATGGACGAGAATGTCTCAATATAATAATATTGCGGGTGCCCTCAGGATTCTCTGAGGGCGCTCTCAGAAACTTTTGAGGGCATTCCCTCAAGATTTCTGAGGATGCCCTTGGAGCCCTTATTTTCAAATTACGCTCAGACTTTTTTGAGGGCCTAGATATTTTTTTTTTTGCAGCTAAGGTTTTTAAAATGGGACTTAGAAAAATTTCGTTTGTTGTAGATAATTTAATTTGTTTCAACCTTCTAATGAGTAAGGGCCCTGACTTTAGTATATGAATTACTTGTTCAGTGCAATAACATTAACCTCAAAAATTATTTATTATATTTTTATAACAACTATAGGTTTTAATTGATTTAAAAAGAAAATAATAATGATATGTATATCTAATAATATGAGAATTTCTCGCTAAATACATTGGTTTAATCAGGAATTTGTTTGATCTTGGACTTTTAACCCTCTTTGTGCGAAAATGGATCCAGCCGATGAAAAAATTATTTTTTGGTTTTTTTCTGATCTATAGGCCCTAAAGAACATGCTCAAGCAAAATCATTGAAAAAAACCCATAGATTTTTTTTTATTATTATTATTATTATTATTATTATTATTATTAATTACTTAACCACTGGTGGAGCCATGTGTGGCAAAAATGTTTTACCTCCATTTCAATACATGGTAAGCAATCGATTGTTTTTCATGGAATCATATGATATGGGATAAAAACAATGTTGCCGAAATGCAAGAGTTATTATATTGAAAATAACCTCTAAAACATTTAAGATTCGAAAGTCCGAGTGCGATTTTGTTGTCCTGTAAAAATGTTATTCCGGTCAGGGGCGCCATTTCAGATTTTCCTTGGGGGGGGGGGGGGGGGGAGGTCCTTCAAAAATTTGGATGACCTTTTTTTTTTTTTTTTTTTTTGCCGTGCATCTTCAAAAAAAAAAAAATCTTTGACTTGATTTTTCGGCCACATTGAAAATCCTTGGGGGGGCTGCCCCCCTGCCATCCCCCAAATGGCGCCACTGGTTCCGGTCGTCTTCAAAATGATTGAAGCTCACCCTCGAAGATTTCTGATCAGACTTTCTAAGGTTGTAAGGGCCCCCTCAAGAGATTCGGGATGCTCTGTGGGCGCCCTCAAGCGTTCTGCGGTCACCCTCAAGGCGCTCTGTGGTCGCCCTCAAGCGCTCTGTGGTCGCCCTCAAGCGCTCTGTGGTCGCCCACAAGCGCTCTGTGGTCGCCCTCAAGTGGTCTGTGGGCGCCCTCAAAGATTCTGTGGGTGCCCTCAGAAAACCTCAGAGGCCCTCAAAAATCCTGAGGGTGCCCTCAGGATTTTCTGAGGTTCTCTGAGGTTTTTTTCTACCAGGGACGGCGTTGTCACATCGTGAAATTAAATGAATAATTAAATTAAGCTCCGCCCCTTCCGATGGTCATCGGAAAAGCAAAATACGAGCAATGCCTGTCGATGGCCATCAAACGGCTTTTGATGACAAATCAAAATACGGCAATTCAACCTGAATTAATCTATACATTGGGTTTGAAATCAGCCGAAGGAATCGTTAATTAAAGCAAAAAGCATTCGATCCCAATGATTGATCTGAATTTGAATGAATAAGAGGGCCAGTGTGGTAAGTGTTACGTTCATCAAGTTGACGGCACTCCACAATGGGGCTCTTGCAAACTTTTGCTGTGGGGGATTTAAGAAATGATTCTTGCATAAAAACCTGTCAAAATGACTATGAGTACCTACACTAAAAAATCACAAAATTCACTCTCAGAATAGGGCTGTTCGGGATAAGAAGTCCGATGGGAAGTCAGGTAAAAACGCACTACATTGCAACGAAGCGGTTTCTCGGCTGTCGATTCTTCCCCGCTACGTCCGTTCAGGAGGACCGGCCTTTTAGACCCTTTAATTGAAAAACACAATACCGTGAACTGACCAATTTATATAAACCTTTGAACGCCCACTCGAAAATTAAACTTTTGCGGCATTCGCGAATATTGAATAACTGACTTTAAATTTAAATTCTGCTCGACGTGCACAGACAAATGATACCTAACGGCGGTTCAATATGTAATTTTTCAAAGATCACAGCTTCTTGGAATCACTCAATCAGGAATGCCAAAATCTTTGAAAAATTACCCCTTAAACCGCCGTTGGGTATCATTTTTCTGTGCGCGTCGAGCAGAATTTAAATTGAAAGTCAGTTATTCAAAATTCGCGAATGCCACAAAAGTTTAAGCTTCGAGTGGGCGTTCAAAGGACTATATTGGTCATGGTCAGTTCACGGTATTGTGTTTTTCAATAAAAGGGTCTAAAAGGCCGGTCCTCCTGATCGGACGTAGCGGAGCAGAATCGACAGCCGATAAACCGCTGCGTTGCGATGTAGTGCGTTTTTACAAGACTTCCCATCGGGCTTCTTATCCCGAACAAGTATAATGGCGGAGAGATACAGGTACAATGGGAGATTACCATCTTAATTGAGACATATCTCTGTGTTTCCGTAGAAAAAGTGACATAATTACAATAGATAGGAATCTCCCACGATACCTGCGTTGCACTGCCATTACGAACTTGCCGTTATAGCATAAATGTGTGAGTTTGTTACTGAATTTTAAACTCTCTTAGAGTGATTTTCAAGATTTTCGCTGGTTTTTACATCAGATTGGACTATTATTCATTTGATCACAGCAAAAGTTTGCAAAAACCCGATTGATAACTTTCAATGAGTCGGCTGTAATAATGCCTATCAGAAAAGCTTGTTGATAGTCATCCATGGGAAGAAACCCTTATAGTATATGTATGTAGAAATAGGGTTTTCATTTCACTTAGAACGCATACCGAGTATACAGCGAAGAAAATGTTTGGTTCCGAAGTTGTGTTAAACTCTAAAAAATTATTCCGACAGTTTCTGCAATAAAACCCTTATAACACGTGTTGTATGGGCCAAAAAGACGGGAAAAAAGGAGATAGGAGAGGGAAAGAGGGTAAAGGAACGATTAATGAAAATAACTGCCGAGGACGTCGAATGCGAATAAACTCGGTATACACGGGAACACTGAAAAATAAACGAAAAAAAGTAAAAACAAAGGAGAGTAAAAACGAGTTCAAACAACATAAATAACCTTTTCGCAAAGCCAACAGATGGATGGGGGGATGGAGAGGGGGGGAGGGGGGAGGAGGGAAACAAACAATCAACTTTTTTTCAGTGGCACGCGAGCGGAATCCCTTCGTTTTATCAATTACAGCCGAGAAGGAGAGGAGGATAAAAAGAGTGAGAGAAGGGAGGGGAGAGAGAGAGAGAGAGAAAGAGGGAGAGAGCGAAAGAGAGAGAAAAAATGGGGGAGGGGGGGAGGAATAGAGAGAAAAAACGATCGATTTTGACAAAACAATGTCACACCTCGAGTAAGAGACTTCAACGGAGCTGTCAATGATTAGGCTTTTTCACATGAACTCAATGCGAAAAGAGTACTATCCAACAAACACACACAATTACCTTTTACACTCACATTCACATACAACTACACATAGAGGCGCAGGAGGCTCTCAAATTGTGGTACGTATCGATCCCTTTCCTATATTTAAACGCAGTGTAAAGAATTGATTCTTATACTGATAGGCGCGGGTCAATTGAACGCGCGGCTTCACCTCTGCATAGACAATGATGCACTTACACACAACACGTGCACTGTAAACTTTTCAGTACTATAAACCGTCAGAAAAATTTTAATCGATCGTATTTTTAGGTCGTCAAGTCAGTTTGACTTGCGGTTCAAGCCATGGTTTTTCTGCTGTTAAATACGTTTCGTTAATTATGAATCGCTCAATTTTAGGTTTTTTTCTGAAGTCCCCTCTTTAAACGCCCACAACTTCAACAGGCCGCCATTTTGAGAGAGGTAAGATGGGTCTAGCAGCTTTTGCGTGGCAGCATTTTTTTCGTCTCCTAATTATCTTTTGGACCTAAGCCAAGCCAGAACTTTGCATTTGAACATTTTCGCATTAGGCCCCCCAGCAGGCATTGGCGGATACAGGGGGGGGCGAAGGGGGCGATCGCCCCCCCCCCGTTCGACCCAAAAAGTGGGATAAGAGGGGAGAGGAAGGGGAAAAGCAATAGCGAAAACAAGAAAAGGGGGTCATTGAGGGGCGAAAATCCAAAATTCGCCCCCCCCGTTCGCGAGGTCTGGATCCGCCACTGCCAGCAGGCTGATTCTCCCTATTTGGACGAGACGAGACGAGATAGCAAGTAACGATGAATCCCATTGGTTTAAACGGCGTCACGTGACAGATTTGAAGTCATTCACGAGCCGCGACGACGATCTCCAAGTCATGAAAAAAGAGCCGTGACGACAAGTCCGAGTCATTCATTTCATTTTCATGACTTGGAGATCGTCGTCGCGGCTCGTGAATGACTTCAAATCTGTCACGTGACGCCGTTTAAACCAATGGGATTCATCGTTATTTGCTATCTCGTCTCGTCTCGTCCAAATAGGGAGAATCAGCCTGCAGAGTCCTAACATGTTGGATCGCGAGATAGCCCGCACATTTTCTATAAAAAAAAAAAAAAAAAAAAAAAAAAAAAAAAAAAGTTCCCCTTGGAAAGTAGGAAACAATGCTTCTTGCTTTTGAATGCAAACAGATCAATCATTGAGAAAATATCATCCGTGACGGACGGACAGACAGGCAGATAGATGGACGGACACGTACATCTTTTGGGATATGTTTTTTTGGGCTTCTGGGGACATCAAATGCCAAGAAATGGAGCTAACTATATTTTCAAATTTTTCATGATTACAATCCTTTCTCTACCCCATGGGCAGTGAGAAAGTAAAAATAGACACGTGACACATCAAAAGACAGCTCTAGATCGATGATTTCTAAAATTTTTGAAATTTTGTCAAATCCGAAAATTTAGCTGCCCACTATAGTCGCATGCACTGAAAAGCTGGCCAAAAATTAAGATAGGAATCTCCTAAAATTAGTGTCCAACGCCGCCATTACGCTCGCGCATTTAAAAGCATTTTATGATCATAGAGATGGATCTCATGAATTTATAGTGCTCGAAACATTTATATTTTTTGAGATTTTTACAACTGAATCGTCCCTTAAATCGCCTAAGTAGCAAAAGTGTGCAACAGCCCCACTGGCCACTATACAAAACTAGAACGATGCGAAATTTTCCTGCATCGGATGGCAGGTATCTTGTCATTATGAGAGCGGACCAATTATTTTATCTTACTTGAAGCGTGAGAATATGTCTGTATATTTTGCGCCATTCCGTTCTTTTATTCTCTTTTTTTTTTTTTTTTTTTTTTTTTTTTTTTTTTTTTTTTTTTTTTTTTTGTGAAACAGCAGAGAATAACAATAGATTCAGCGAGAGTAGAGTACACAATGATCAAGGGGAGGGGGGAGGGGGCGGGAATATTGAGATTATAGAAAAAATAAAGTAGTCCGGTGAAAAGATGAGGAGAGAGACTGGAAGATAGAAGAAGGTCGAGAGAGGCAAAAAAAAAAAAAAAAAAAAAAAAAAAAAAAATGGGGGTGAAAACGGATGGAAGAGAGCAAAGAGAAATTCTTTGTAAGTCAGACGGAGGATTATGGGGAAGGGAGTGGGGGCGGAGGGGGTTGCGACCAAGGAGCAGCCTCAAATATTTTTATTGAGAAGGAGTGAATGAATAGATTCGGCCGATTCAGGGTTGCATTCTTGCGGGGAGACAAATCCTGGCTGCTGGCAACCACTTGTGGAGTATTCGCCACCCCCTCCCTCTCCCCCTCGCCCCCCGCGGGATGATATCATACCAACCGATCGACCTTCTCATGGCTCTGTTTCAAGCGGAACTGGATTTCGACGTTTGATCTTCCTTGCGGAGTTATTCACTTTTACGACCAAATAGATATTCCAAAGCTCGACAAATTGCCGATGTTTTTCAACCTCCGGCTCCGGAGGCCATTACGTCACGGGAGGGTTGTGGAAACAGCGGAGCTCCTCGAGAAAGAAGCGGGTCTTGATTTACTACCACTACACCTCTATGAATAGATTGACTGTTTGCATTTCCAGAAATTGCTCCGATTGCATACCCGCTGATTGTGACAGGAAGACACAGGGAAGGGGGGATTCGCTATCGTTTACTTGTTCCAACTGATTATATTCATATAAAAGTTGGAGTTCACTTATTGTTAGCAACCCCCACTCTCTTTGCTCATCAAACGGGGGTATCGCGTCGGTGACCTCCTCTTTGACCCTGTTTGTTGGAGTTTGGAATTTTTGGAAATTGATCCAAAATCAAACTTCGACTTTTGGTACCTCATCCCGAAAAACGACCTCTGCTTCCAGTTCAAGCCACAGCCCTTCTCTCCTCTCAAAAATAGAGAGAAAAAAAAAATCTCTCCAATGATACAAATTTAGGCTAGAGTAGCAGTAGATGATGTATCAATCAATAATAATAATTTTGACACATTTGATATAATCAATAAAACGATAGTAGATGATCATTGATAATATAAAAATCTTATTACAACAAATATTTCTTGCAGAAAATGAATTACAGTTTTAAAGCAAAGTAGTTATAAAGTTCATAAACTCTTAATCCTTTGCAATATTTTAACTTCCTTTTTCTTTATTTTTAATCGTGTAGTTTTGACTGTCGAAAATTCCGGGAGGCCCCCTTGGAACCCACTGGGGCCGCTCATGGTGAGAGAGAGGGAGGGAGAGAGAGGAAGGGAGAGAGAGAGGGAGAGATAGAGAGGGAGAGAGAGAGAGAGATACAGGGTGAGCCAGAGCACCCGTACCATGCATTTTTCTCGAAAACTACTGAACCAAATGATTTGAAATAAAAAATACAGATAGGGAATCGACCCCAAATTTTTCATTTTTGATATTTTCAAAAGCCCCGACAGCCCCTTGAGGCGTATTTGGGGGGGGGAGTTCAAACACATTTTCAAGTTTTCTCAAAAGAACCTTCATAAAGGTATAAAAATTAGTTGATTATCTTAAAGTAGAGGCAATTGCCGACATTTTTGCTCTTTCCATAATTTCCAAAAAACCCAAAAATTTTGAGTTATGGGGAATTTTTGGAATTTTTTTGAATCGGCCCTTTTGGCCACCCTGTTGAGAATTTTTCAAAAACTGTTTTAGATTCTGGAAGAACAGATCAAGACCTTTCGATTGATGTGCCACATGTTACATTAAAGTTGAAAAATAAGGTGCTTTTTTGCCGAATTAAAACTTTGGGGCCTCAAATGCAGAGTTGGCGCGATTCCATGGTTTGAGCCAACTAAGCCCCAAACTTTTGATTTGGCAAAAAAGCGACAGAAAAATTCTCTACAGGGTGGCCAAAAGGGCCGATTCAAAAAATTTCCAAAAATCCTCCATAACTCAAAGAATGTGGGTTTTTTGGAAAATATGGAAAAAAGCAAAACTGTCGGCAATTGCCTCTACTTTAAGATAATCAACTAATTTTTATACCTTTATTGGAGGTTCTTTTGAGAAAACTTGAAAACTGTGTTTGAACCCCCCCCCCCCCCCAATACGCCTCAGAGGGCTGTCGGGGGCTTTTGAAAATATCAAAAATGAAAAATTTGGGGTCGATTCCCTATCTGTCTTCTTTAATTCAAATCATTTGGTTCAGTAGTTTTCGAGAAAATGCCTGGTACGGGTGCTCTGGCACACCCTGAATAGTTTGGAACGCTGCGGGAGGTTTGTCACATCTGATTGCGACCACTGAGTGCATTGTTGTGATTGATTGGGCTAACCGTTCACTTCGCACTGAAACCGCATCTATTGGAAGATCCAAGTCCATATCTAAACACACGGAGACTTACAGTTCTGCCACTGAGATCGGTGCTCAGAGCCCGATCGACATCCAGATCCAAACCCAAACAAACATGCGCCTAAGGTGGATGCTCGCATACACAGAATCAAACGAATTCGACAAAATGCGAAACCACATGCGCCGCATGGTAATATACCGACCAGGCCACCGGAAACTAATCTAATTATTATTGGCATGTCTCATCAGTTCCGCGTCCACCGCATTTGCTTGTCGGTCGGGTCGGGTCGGGTCGTTTCGGTTTGTTGCTGTTTAGGCCTGAATCAATTCACTCGACGTAGCAGTGGACTCGCCGGTTTTCAAAGTTTCCGTTCCTAGTTTGTTGACTCAAATTAAGCGGAAGGAAGACAAGTGAAGGGGGGAGGGCGAGGGGTGAAAGAAGGGGGGAAGGCGGCTGTAGGACTTTGATATGCACCGAAATTGCATGAGATTGGATGCTGGATGCATAACAGACTCCCGCGCGGACTTCATCTTCTCTTGTTTTCTTGATGTCTCTTCCTTCAAAGCAAACAGCTCTCCTACCCTACCCCTCCCCCCACCACTTCAGAGCACCCACGGCTACGGCATGGCACTCAGCTTCAAGCTTGTTAGTGGTGGCTTCCGATCGAATAATTCAGACTGTGCATCGCTCATTCATCATCATAGATAAAACCGCACTGTTCGAGCACATAATACCAATGGCCCAATATACTCAGGATCCAGTAGAGGCGCGTGCAATCTACAAACGTTGCACAGAGAAAAATAAACTGGAGGGAACTACGAACACTTTCTCGTATTAAATTTAATCTGGGGGAAACCATCAGACCCCTCTATAATGTTTTGGGGAACACCCCTATACCCCCTTTGATATTCGGGGGGAGACCACCAGACCCCCCTATAATATTTTTATCAGATCCAAAGATCCATTTTTGAAATATTTAAATTTTTCCTTTTTATGACCCATTTTCACATTCATTTTAATGGAAACCATTTTCATGCATATAACTAACCTAAAAATTATATTTTTAAAAATACGAAAAAAAATTTTCTAGGGAATGTTAAAAGCAACATCTCTGCAAAATTTGGATGCATATGGATCAATAGTTAAAAAGAAATGCTGGGTTTCACGTTTTATGGCTACAGACAGACGACGGAAAGACGCCACAGAAAGTTTGTGCATTTACACCTCCAAGCCACATATGGTTAAATAATATTGAAACTTAATAGATGAATATTCTTTAGGATATTACTAGGCAAAATGAGAGCAAATTATTTTTGTAATTGTCAAGATTTACCTAGACGCAGTGCAGGCCAAGTATCGAAACAAAGTATAAGATGAATATTCTTTAGGATATTACTAGGCAAAATGAGAGCAAATTATTTTTGTAATTGTCAAGATTTACCTAGACGCAGTGCAGGCCAAGTATCGAAACAAAGTACCTTGAAAATCTCTGCGTCATTGCAATACTTTCTCCGTTTCTGTCTAAGTTAATAGTGAAAAAGTAAAAAGAATGGTTAGACGGGTTTATTAAGTTTATGAGGGGATTTTTGAACTCTCTGATTGATCCCATCATTGTAACCCGCTCAATTCGACCGCCATCTTTGAGTGTTGTTAAAAGGAGCATTATTCGAGTTTGAAAATGGATTTTTAGATTTTTCGATGCTTTCAATGTAAATTGCAAGCGATTTTTCGTGAGGACAGACCCTCCATAACGCTGCACTATGGTCTGAAATCGTCGAAAAAAGATCGTCAATTTTTCAATCATATAATCTATTAATACCAATTTTAATAATAAACAAACATTTCTAACAATAAGTAATAAAACCTGTAAATTTCACTGGGAGAGTTTTAAAGTAAGCTGAAACGGTCGAAAAGGATGATTTTTAATGACCTATTTTCCACTGATTGTTGACAGCTTTTTTTCCATCTCAGATCATAGAGCGCTGTATCCAAACTTTGCAACGGATCCATCTTGCAATGCGGCAAAGCTCATCTTAAATTCAAAATTAGTTCTCTACCGTGTGTATAAAATAATAAAATCCGGACGAAGGAACGCGTCTGCATCACACGATCTCTTCAATTTTGAAACTAAGCCGGGGCAACCATTTTCCCTCACCGCGCCGCGCCGGCCGTGCTATAAAAAATGTGATAGCGAACGTGAACGCGAACGGAAGGTGTTTCCGGCCGAGAAAAGGAAGCGAATTATGTTTGGTGAACCGTTGCCCGTTGCCGTTGCATTGGCTCCGAATGAAATAGACATCATCCAACGGCTCCAGGGCCTAAACCGACCACTGCACTATATGAAGTAAACGTTCTTTTCGAGTTTCGGGATATGTTACGAGGTGCAGCAGACGACGAGCGGGGATGAAATAGGGGATAATGGAGCAGTGCGGAGGGGCTGTGATAGTGATTGGGGGGGGGGGGGTGGGTTGCATGCTGTGCCGTATTCGTATACTCACAATGCGCTCGCCTCGCAACACACTGCATATAGGATGAGAAAAAAGTTACGCGACCTCCCCCCCCCCTCTACCCACCTGACCTTTTTTGCTACTAACTCTTTGATTTCCCTTCCTACCCCCCCCCCCTCCCACCATCAAATTGAGGGAGGGGGTTAATGCGGAGTGCATGTCATATGACGCAGAAGCAGGTAGGACTGCCGTTTTGCGGATCTGAAGCAGTGGCGTAGCGTGCAATTTGGCAACGTTGTATTTTGTCCATTTAAACCCATGTAATAAAGGTGGAATGCGAAAGTTTTCACACAACACCCAAAGCTTCGGACTTTTCCATGAGTTTAAATGGAAGAACTGCAGCGTTGCCAAATTGCACGATACGCCACTGATCTCTTAAGTTGATTCCAGGCGAAAATTTTCCAGATTTAAATCCGATGGATAGCGCCATACTTGTCGCTTTTCGGAAAAGTCGTGTTTGTGGCGTTTTAAACTGGAACCATAGATAAAACGCAAAATCCAATAACGTCAGCATCTGCGAAATTTTTTGATGGATTTTTTGTGCCGAAAACGAGCATAGAATTGGATTAGAATTAAAGCCGTAAAATATGAAATTTGTTTGGATATAAGCTTAGAGAGTGAGGGTGAGTGCCAGTGATAATACGTCTCTCTGCCTCACTCGCACTCATTGAGGCTTCTCTACGGGAATTTTTGTATTTCATAATTTCCGGCTTCATTTTTGAGTGTTTCAGCTTGAAACTTTCGCAGGGTATCTTCCTGAAGTTCCTGAGTTGGTCAATTTTAGCCAATAACTGTTGACTTTTTGAGCAGCGTGACGAATGGTGTCCACGGTTGAAACTAATCGACCCTGAAATCATCTTTAGGCCTTTAACCGTAAACGATCAAACCCGTTTGGTTTGATCTAAATGTATCTATAGGATGTTTTTAAAGCAAAAAACGACAGTTTTTGTCCCCCCGGAAACATCAGCATGTTTCGATCCAGTGTATAGGGACGTCCAGTGGCATCGCGTGCAATTTGGAAACCATGTATTCTATCCATTCAAACTCATGTAAAATATCGAATTCAGGGGGTGCACAGTGCACAAGGAAAATCCGATATATTTAATGAGTTTAAATGGAGCTGTTGCATTGTTGCCAGATGGCACGCGACGCCACTGGGGACGTCGCTCACTGCTCACAGCTCTTAGCTTGATCTATACTCTAACGAGTTCAAAATTAAGGAAGAGGCTGTAAATAGAATAAAATGAGTACCGAAACGACTGAATCGCTATAAATCGATGTCATCTGCTTGTACATACGAATGGAAAAGAATCGACTGTCACCAGAAAAAGTTCAGTTCAAGAAACCGATACTTTTCCATAGGTTCAAATGGTAGAAAATCGATTATCGATCGTGCACCGGTGGTCTTGATTGCGAAACATCGAGGTTACCTTTAAAAAAACCGCAGTTAAAAGGAATAGATTCTCGAATATTTCAATTAAATCGCCAAGAAATAAATTTTTTTTAAAGATCCTGTAAACGAGAGGTCTATTACAATCGATTCTTATTCACTAGCAGAGCTGCCGCTTTGCGTATAATTAATGGAATTTTTCTATTCACCGATGATTCCACCGGTTGAGAAAAGATTACACAGTTCAGTTCAGTGTATAACTATACTGCACGAAATTACTCTGATCTGTAATATTTTCTCAATAGGTGGCGACGCCGTTAATTTTAGTTAAATTAAAAGTTTTTTAAAGTCATCGACGACTCCACCGGTTGAGAAAATACTACAGATCAGAGTATTTTCATGCATCACAGTATTACACTGAATGGAACTATGTAATCATTTCTCAACCTCAGGAGTCATCGAAAAATTGAAAAATGTCATTAATTATACGCAAACCGGCAGCTTGTTCACAAGCCGCCGCTTTTTGGGGGTCTGCTTCAGATTAGCATTCATGCTCTCGCTCCTGCTGGGAGATAAAAGTTAATCGGAGGGAGGGGGCAAATAACTTCTGCACCACCCTGTGGTAAGGTAGGCAGCAGATAAATTAGACCATAGGCTATCCACCGATGCGATGCACAGCCATATCCTTGAAGCATACACCTCGTGAAACCCGATTTTTAGTCTCCGTGCCTCAGAAAGTTTCTATTTTTTCATTTTTTTTTTATTTAAGAGGATATAAGGTGCGTATACTCTAATCGATATTTCTATTTTATTCGACACATGTACTTCTCCCTCACTTGCCACGCTTAAAGTAATCCTGCCTTTGCCAGAACTGCCCCTCTGCCCTCTCTGCCCCCCGCCCCCTCCTGATTCTCCATCGCAAGTACTAATACTTCCTGATATTAATAGGGATCATACTGTTACTCTAATACCACGGTAATGGTAATAAATTAGATTTTTCCCCTCTAGAATATAATTTTAATTGAAATGATACGGCGCAGCCGTATATAGGTCAGGTAATTTGTCTAGGAGTCTGATTACAGGCAGTAGCTGCTCGTGCAATCTGGCAACCGTGGTTTTTTGCCGTTAAAACTTATGTGTAATAATCGATTCTTGAGAAGGCACGTCGCTCGTCGCTTCGCCCAGAATCGAATATTTTACGTAAGTTTACATGGAGAGTATTCGATGTTGCTCAATGGGGCAGTTGCAAGGGTCTGAAATGTTGTTTTTTATAGAGAAAATGATAGTGTACTTGTTGAGCTGAGAACTATGGTGCCTTTGGTTTTTTCGTAAATGTGCCGGTTTTGGAGATACACACGTTCAAAGTTGAAGAAAATCGTAGGCGTGTGACGTCACTACGCGGAATTCCTATTTAAAACAATGTATTTTGGGCGAAAATCTCATCTCCAGAACAATGGGACTTAACTAGAAATCGCAAAAGCATTTTTGCTCTCAGCTCATCAAGGACTTTCATTTTCTATAAAAAACGCTACATTTTAGACCTTGCAACTGTCCTATTTAAGGACCAGCCACTGATTCAGAGGATGTAAAAAAAAAGTATAATATGACTCCACACTCACCCACACAAAATCACAATACTCGATTTTCGCTTGACTTTTTCAATTTTCAAAAGTATACGATATGCACACTCGAAAGGACACCGCGCTTTGCTTATGGGAACTGGCTCCAAGTCAAATTTTTTTAAATTAAAATATGTGTCGTAAAAGTGTCTCCTGAGAAAAAGCTCTCACGGGCGGAAAAAAAAATAATGACAGGATTTCGAGATATTCGCGTTTAAAGTTGGGGACTATTTGCCCTCCGCTTCGTATTCTCGTACGTAGCAGGCCGCTTAACTACTACGCCAACTGGAAACCTTCTCGGTCGAATCGCCCGACTCAGCGCGCATTGATATTTGCAGCCCCTCCCAACTGCTTATTTGTTTACCGCACACCAACTGCTCTGCCTTGACCACTCCCTCAACTGATTACTTACCTACATCAACATTTTCTTTTTCTCTGCGAACTATCTGCTCTCTCCCTCTCTCTCCCTCTCTCTCCCTCATTGTAAATGTAGTTCCGATTAATAATAGTTCATTGTTGTTTCTCTCGCAATATTTGACACCTAGTTTTTGCATCTTTTTTTTTTTTTTTGTTTATTTGTTTATTCCTCTTTTATTATTCATGGATTTACTTATTTTGATTGAGGGGGAAGGGGTCGTTAGCACACGACGTAGTGGTTCATGAGCATTATACTATCGTTCTACTTCCAAAGCGATGTTTCAAGCGATGTGATACAAGTTTTCTAAAGAGTCGTCAAAAAAGAAAAAATGAAAATAAATAAACAAAAACAAACTTCTCCCCCCTAAAAAAAATCAAACCAAAGAAACGTGATTTTTGACAAGTGTATAGAGCTGTACTGAAGTTTAATAGGAAAGGGGGGTCGGAGGGGGGAAAAAAAAAGTGTGCCACACGAACGCGGACAGTCGTGTATCTTGGTGTATCGATGGCTCCTCCATAAAAATCTACCAAATAGAATCGATCTGATGGCGACAGTGACAGCGGCGGATCGTGAACAATCAACTGAATTTTCCATCCCATTTGAACCTAAGGAAATGTATCGATTATTCGGAAGCCCAAATGAACAGTCTGAAGATAGACTCTCTCTTGTAGGTTTAAATAGAGGAGATATCGAAACAAACATAGCTTTGGAAGTAGAACGATAGTATAATGCTCATGAACCACTACGTCGTGTGCTAACGACCCCTTCCCCCTCAATCAAATTAAATAAATCCATGAATAATAAAAGAGATATAAACAAATAAACAAAAAAAAAAAAGATGCAAAAACTAGGTGTCAAATATTGCGAGAGAAACAACAATGAACTATTATTAATCGGAACTACATTTACAATGAGGGAGAGAGAGGGAGAGAGCAGATAGTTCGCAGAGAAAAAGAAAATGTTGATGTAGGTAAGTAATCAGTTGAGGGAGTGGTCAAGGCAGAGCAGTTGGTGTGCGGTAAACAAATAAGCAGTTGGGAGGGGCTGCAAATATCAATGCGCGCTGAGTCGGGCGATTCGACCGAGAAGGTTTCCAGTTGGCGTAGTAGTTAAGCGGCCTGCTACGTACGAGAATACGAAGCGGAGGGCAAATAGTCCCCAACTTTAGACGCGAATATCTCGAAATCCTGTCATTATTTTTTTTTTCCGCCCGTGAGAGCTTTTTCTCAGGAGACACTTTTACGACACATATTTCAATTTAAAAAAATTTGACTGGGAGCCAGTTCCCATAAGCAAAGCGCGGTGTCCTTTGTAAAATCCCGGCGATCTTCCTCAGTGACTCGCCCCAAAAATGTCAATCATACCCGGAAGTAATTTTTACACATTTGATTTAAATCCAGTCGCAAAATATTACATTATCACTCTGTTGTAGAAATGTTTACTCCCACTCCGGTTACATAAGAGCCATGATTTCTCCCGGTACATTGTTTTCGGAGTAAGATATGGTAGAAAATGGTGCAAAAAGGAGGAAAGAAATAGTCATAATTTGCACTTTTCCGGAGTTACAATATCATTTTACTCCACAGAGGAGGCGTACACACCCTTCTCGATAGTATTTTCCGCTTTTTACTCCCGGTGCACTCTACATTTACTCCGTTCGAGAGTAAAATGTACCCAAATTTTATGTTCACTCCGATTGTCACTCCGGATTTTTTACTAATTTTTTACAGTGTATCTGCAATTCGGTAACCATAGTCTAAAGTTAGGAAGAAAGTTATCATTGTTGCTCACACTCTCAATACGCAGTTTTTGATCATAGTTTTGTCAACCAATTGGCTCAAATGAACAATATAAATAAAATCTCAAACGTTCAGTTTATCCTTGAGCGATGTACGTAAGCTGTTCGTTCAACACCTCTTCATTAATCCCCGCTGTATTCTTCTCATAGGCGGACCGTATCCGGGGCTAGCAGGGGCTATAGCCCCCCTCCCCCAATTTTTTGGGTGGAGGGGCTAAAAATCGGGAAAAAGTCATCACTTGAGACTAGAGAAGCAAAAAAAAAAAAAAAAATCATCGCTTTTCAGCCCCCCCCCCTTTTTTTGGTCACGGTCCTCCTATGATTCTTCTTCAAGAGGAAGATTAAGCTGCTTGTTTTTGCAGCTGTCGACGCGACGCGACGTGTTTTCTCTTTATTTTCTTCGCAAAGACAATGAGACAAATCGCAATTATCTATTTAAAACTATTCCTCCTATGGTATGATATGTTGGATGTTTTGTCGCGACTATTTAATTTTGATGACATTAGGGGTTCTTGCTATTTGTTAGTGCTCTTAATGTGTGCTAGTGGGAGATACTGAACTAGCTAAACTATCTGAACGTGACAGTGTCGAGGTTAGAGTCACATGTTGATGCGCTTTTAATAAATTAAACCGAAAAGTGAAAATTGATGGGGGATCCACGCGCTTGTACTTACTTTCGTAAATAAGTGCCTCCGTCAGACACAGTGAAGCAAAATGAAGAATTTTTCGGATTAAGGATTAAAGGCCACAATTTCGTTAAAATCATGCAGAGCTGATGTAGTGTCTCGTGTATAATGGGGCTCTTGCAAGCTTTTGCTGTGAGCAAACGAATAGCTCAATCTGATGTAAAAACCCAGCGAAAATCACGGAAATCACAGAAAAAAAGTCTAAAATTCAGTAATAAACTCACATAACAGCTAAAACGGCAAGTTCGTAATGGCGGTTCAACGCAAGTATCATGGGGAGATTCCTGTCTATTATGTCACTTTCTCTGCGGAAGCACGCAGAGGTGCGTCTCAATTTAAATAGGAGTCTCCCATGGTACCTGCATCTCTCCGCCATTAACCCTGATTCTGAAAGTGAATTTCGTGATTTTTTAGTGTTATCACAGATAATCGTCATTTTTATAGGTTTCTATGCAAGAATCAACTCTTCAATCATCCATAGTAAAAGTTTGTACGCGCACTGATGATTCCACCAGTTGAAAAAAAGATTCCACGGTTCAGTTCTATGTATGACCGTTCTGCACGAAAATATTCGCATCTGTGATCTTCTCTCAACCCGGCGGACAGTGGAGCAAGTCTATAGGAGGCAGGGCTGCGGTTTTGCGTATAACAGTGGCGTAGCCAGGAATTTTTCTAGGGGGGGGGGGGTCCGAGGTCCGAAAATTGTCATGGGGGGGGGGGGTCCAAAGATACTAATTTGTTCAAAATTGTCTGAAAACGCAAAAAATTACCTTTTTTTAGGACAAATTTTGGTGTCATGGGGGGGGGGGTCCAGCCCCCCCTCTCCCCCCTTGGCTACGCCACTGGCGTATAATCAATACTATTTTTCTATTCACCGATGATTGATTCCACCGGTTGAGAAAAGATTACACAATTCGGTTCAGTATATGACTGTAATGCACGAAAATACTCTGATCTGAAACCTTCCCTTAATCAGTGGAAACTCCGTTGATTAATTAAAATACCCGCAAGTTTAATAAAGTCATCGACGATTCCACCGGTTGAGAAAAGATTACATTTTAGTTTATTAGAGTCATGCACTGAACTGAACTGTGTAATTAATCTTTTCTCAACCTGTGGAATCATCGGTGAATTGAAAAATAGCAAAACGGCAGCCCTGATAGGAGGGGTTGGATATGGAATATATGACTAAATAAACTGTAGGGAACACCCTACGAACACTTTCTCCCTCCATTTTTATCTGGGGGGGGTCGAAGGAGCCCCAGACCCCCCTCTAGTATTCTGGGGGAGACCCCCAGACCCCCCTTTGTATATCTGGAGGAAACCCCCAACCCCCTTTAGAATTCTGGGAGAGACTCCTAGACTGACTCCCATCAAATTTAAAATATTTTCACCTCTGGACATAATTCCGCCTTCAATTCGAAGTGTTTGCGATTTTGCAGAGAAGCTGTACGAATAGTTGCCTACTTCATCCTTTGAAGGATGGGTTTTGAACTGTGGATCTTCAAAATAATTTTTTAGTTTCGTAGATTAAACCCCCCTTTAAAGATGTTCTTTGTTTGTAGATTGTGTACACCAAATGTCAACAAAATTCATCCATCTATTTCTTTATAAGTTTAATTTTCTTTGGATATTCTATTTTTTGGGTTTATTGATGGAACAGTTATTTTGCCTTTAAAAGTCTCAGACTTAAGGGTTGTATATTATAGTTTTACATTGAAAAGAAATCCCTGCCTAGGTTGGTTGCAAACTTTTTGTTGCAATTTTCATCAAACATATTTGAGTCTTAATTGAATTTCTTATTCCAAGTATTACGATTGTTTTTTATTTGCTTGGTTTCAAAGATTTTTGCTCGATCGCACCTATATTGGCCCTTGAAACGGTCTTAAAGGTTTTTGATGATGACTGTATGATAGGAATATTTTAGTGGGTCAGTAACATAATATGTTTGTGCAAAGTTTCATCAAAATTCATCCCATGAATGATTGACTTCAAGTTTTAACATTAATTCCCGCTTTAATTTATGTTTTTGGGTCAAACACCCTATTTTGATTTTTAAACGCTCTTAAGTGTTGTATATTGTATCTGTAAGGAATACTTTCTTTTATAGACCAATTGTAGATTGTATTTGCCAGTTTTTAAAAGAATTCATTGGACCAAACCTGAATTATCCCAATTAATAGGATTATGTTTTTATTTGCTTATATTCCCATATTTTTTTCTCAATCCCACCTATATTGCCTCTTGAAAAGGTTTTATCAGTTGTGTATGGTGACTAAGAAAGGAAAATATCTTAGTATTTTGATAGTGGATTGTGTGTACAAAAGTTTTTATCAAAATTCATCGAGCCATAATTGATTGACTCCAAGTTTAAAGTTTAATTTCTCACGATAATTCCATTTTTTGGCTCGAGCGCACCGATTTTGATTTTTTAAACAGTCTTAAGGGCTGTATATAGTAATGATAAGAAATTCTATATGAAGTAGAGTAAATGTAGGTAGGTAGATTGTTTGTGCCGGATTTAATTAAAATTAATTGGACCTAACCCGAATTATCTCAATATAAGTAGGACTATGTTTTTATTTGCTTAATTGGTCTTATTTTTTCTCAATCGCACCTATATGGTCCCTTGAAACGGTTCAAAGGATTTATTATGATGAAAGTGAGAAGAAAATATTTTAGTACCGTGGTAGTACATTGTGTATACAAAGTTTCGTCAAAATTCATCCAGCTTTTAGTAATTGTCACTGATATACAAGATTAATTTCTCACTTTTATTCCATTTTTTGGCTCGAACGCCCTAAATTGATTTTTTAAACGGTCTTAAGGGTTATTTTACTGAACTATAAGGGGTTAATTTTACTGTGGGCTGGTGGTAGAATGTTTTTACAAAGGGGTTCATTCAAAATCGGAATTTTTCGCCCACTGCTTGTTTTTGACGAAACTTTGGGTGTCGATTGGGTTTACTATTAGTAGTGGATCCTGAAATTTTCGCGACCTAAAACCAATTTTTAGAGGGGGGGGGGTGGGGGGTCAAGTTGAAACCTTCAAACTCGAATATCTCGCTAACGAATAAAGATTTTGAAATGTGGTTTGTGCGAAAAAACGCAAAATAAAATTTCCTTTCTTTTGATTACCCACATGTTCCACAAAATTTTGAAATTACACTTGCAATTTGCAATTTTTTGATTTTCAGGCTAAAAATTTTTACAAATTTTGAAATTCTGAAAAAACGCATTCTTCGATTTTGATCTTTACAAGATATGTTATTCTCTAGAAAATTTGCTACAATTTAGTCTAAACCGCATGTTGGGGAAACTTTTAGTTTCTGAGTTATGAATTTTTAAAGTGTCAAAAATCGCTATTTTTGCGTTCTCAGCGACAGCGACGAAACTTAAAAAAAGAATTTCTCCGCTTCTAATCAACAAAACTTGATGAAAAATTTAGATTTAGGGGTTTCGAATGTCGTAGAATTCAATTCTGCTATCAGATTTGAAGAATTTTTAAATCCAAGATGGCTGCCTACCCATCTACTTGGTATCCATCTTGGATTTCAAAATTCTTCAAATCTGATAGCAGAATTGAATTCTACGACATTCGAAACCCCTAAATCTCAATTTTCATCAAGTTTTGTTGATTAGAAGCGGAGAAATTCTTTTTTTAAGTTTCGTCGCTGTCGCTGAGAACGCTAAAAAAGCGATTTTTGACACTTTAAAAATTCATAACTCAGAAACTAAAAATTTCCCCAACATGCGGTTTAGACTAAATTGTAGCAAATTTTCTAGAGAATAACATATCTTGTAAGATCAAAATCGAAGAATGCGTTTTTTCAGATTTCAAAAATTTTTAAAAAATTTTGAGCCTGAAAATCAAAAAAATTTCAAATTGCAAGTGTAATTTCAAAATTTTGTGGAACATGTGGGTAATCAAAAGAAAGGAAATTTTATTTTGCGTTTTTTCGCACAAACCATATTTCAAAATCTTTATTCGTTAGCGAGATATTCGAGTTTGAAGGTTTCAACTTTGACCCCCCACCCCCCCTCTAAAAATTGATTTTAGGTCGCGAAAATTTCAGGATCCACTACTAATAGTAAACCCAATCGATACCCAAAGTTTCGTCAAAAACAAGCAGTGGGCGAAAAATGCCGATTTTTAATGAACCCCTTTTCTTCCAAATCGAAAGATCCAATGTTGAAATATTTAAATTTTTCTCTTTTTTGACCCATTTTCCCATTGATTTTAATGGAAACCATTTTTCTTCCATAACTAACCTAAAAATTAAAATTTTAAAAAAACAAAAAAAGTCCCTTTGGGGAATGTTAAAAGCAACATCTCTGCAAAATTTGGATGCATATAGATCAATAGTTGAAAAGTTATGCTGGATTTCACGTTCATGACTACAGACAGACAGACGGACAGACAGACGCCACAGAAATTTTGTGCATTTACTCCTCCCCACCACATATGGTTCAGAAATATTGAAATATCATGGATGGATGTTCTTTAGGATAGTATTAGGCATGATAAGAGCCAATTATTTTATAATTATCATGATTGACTTAGTCGCAGCGGGCCAAGTATCGAAACAAAATGCATCAAAAATCTCTGCGCCATCGCAATACTTTCTCAATTTTTCTAATTTCATTAGAGTGAGAAAGTAAAAAGGAAATTTGAATGTATATTTACGGTCAAAAAACCACGTGTAAAGGGTGATTCTTGTAAAAAAAAAAAAAAAAAAAAAAAAAAAAAAAAAAAAAAAAAAAAAAATTACAAAAAAACCCAATGAAAGCGATTTTAAACTTTGACGCTGCGTATTAAGAAAGGAATACGCATTTAAAGTCGTGGCGTCATGTCCGCCATGTCCGGCCTCTCCCATTGACTCTCTTCAATGTGCGGCGTGGAGCTCCTGCCGGAGACTTTAAAACAATTCGTATAGGTATTTTCATGATTTAAAACGCTTATTTCACCGATAGAGAGAAGAATGCAGATGCGTCTACCTATTTTCCTTTATAGCAAGAGTGAACTGGACACTGAAATGGGTAATACTTTGCTTGATCGGTGGAATCATCGATGAGTAGAAAATGTCATTAACCATTTAAGTACAAGCAGAGCCATAAGTCCTGCGTCGACGATTCCACGCAACCCGCATTACACGTACACTTAACACTCTCTTATCTTTCTTTTCTTTTGTTCTCTCGAGACCGAACGAGGTTCGGGCTACGTGTAGTGCGGGTTGCGTCGAATCGTCGACGCAGGACTAATGGCTCTGCTTGTACTTACTTACCTAGCCAGCTTCGTTCAGCGCCTTCAATCGGTGATGTAGGCAAAAACGAGTACCGTGGATTATAGGAATACTCATCTACTAGCTCGATTTGGATGAGCGGTAAGTTGGTCGATTTAACTTGGCACTGAAAGGATTAAAACATTTGCTGTTATTAAGATAAATTTAACATACGATCGAGACAAGATTACAGGTGATGTATGCGAGTTTTTCGTGCATTTACAACAATATATTGAATCGAACTGTGTAGTCTTTTGGTCAATCGATGCAATTGTCAACTGGGTGCAATGAAAGGACTAAGTATCCATACAGTGGCAGGCTGGTAGGCATGATAAACATGCGTTGAAATCCACGTTGCTGTACTAACGTCGAATAAATCCACGGAGACCCAGAAAGGGGCATATTTTGCGGTCGGTCTTTGCTCATCATCTGATTGCGGTAAGATAAGTTTCAGTATCGACTGATTGTGAGTAGGGGGAAGAGAACAAATCAGTAATAGTGGTTTTAATATTTGCAATAACCCAGCGAAGTAAATACGTCATCCGTGAATTTGAAAGTGAATCGATACCGTCCTTTGGACAAACAACGTTTGATCATGATCTTGGGATCGAGTTACGAATACCCAGCGTTGCCGTGGTCTCAATGTTTCTGACATCTCATTCACTGATCGGTGTGTAGCAAGAAAGGACTTTTGAAGTTTGAAAAATATGAGGAGTCGACTATCATACCTTCCTCAACTCATAATAATTACTTGTACGGACCGCCTTGAAAACTTTTAAATTTAACTCTACTCTCGATAAACGAGAAGGACATATTCGTAACTTTGAAAATTTAAATGTTCCTACTTGTAGGTAATGGTGTTGCCTATCCCAGGAATTGAAGGGAAA